>CAUYLG010041929.1:0-40015 GCA_963573385.1 Cacajao melanocephalus | reverse complement strand
CACACTGTCTTCCACAATGGTTGAACTAATTTACACTCCCACCAACAGTGTAAAAGTGTTCCTATTTCTCCACATCCTCTCCAGCATCTATTGTCTCCAGATTTTTTAATGATTGCCATTCTAACTGGCGTGAGATGGTATTTAACTGGCTCACTGTTTCCTAGACATGAAATAAAGGTTGCTAAGCATGACAGATGATGTTCTTTCTGTTTCCTTCCACTCCTGATCAGCACTTCAACTTCCTTTGCCCGTCAAATTCACTATAGTCAGGCATTCAGTTCCCTAACTGGTCATGATCTTTCCCAGGCCCATGACTTTGCATTTGCTAGGACCACTACCTGGAAGGCACTTATCCCTTTTCTGCATGTAAGAGGAGGCTTATTCATCCTTAATAACTCAGCTCAAATAATAACTCCTTCATGTTTTCCTTGATAGAGCTCATGGCTTCTGTTTTGATGCTCCCATAACATCTCATTATCTGAATTACAACAAAAATACTGCATTACTCTTATTTGTTTATAAGTTTCTTCATCTACTCTAGCTCTCCCAGAGCAATAATTGTATTATATCTACCTCTGCATCCCCGATGTAGCCTTAATGCATGACTTAATGAATTAATAAATCATTCTGATCTTCAGGCTATCAGTTCAATAACCTGGCTCATGGTAGGTGGTTGTTGTTGTTGTTGTTTGTTTTTTGAGACGGAGTCTTGCTCTGTTGCCCAGGCTGGAGTGCAATGGCATGACCTCGGCTCACTGCAAGCTCCGCCTCCCAGGTTCAAGTGACTCTCCTGTCCCAGCCTCACAAGTAGCTGGGATCATAGGCACCTGCCACCATGACCGGCCAATTTTTATATTTTTGTAGAGATGGGGTTTCACCATGTTGGTCGGGGTGGTCTTGAAATCCTGACCTCACGTCATCCACCCACCTCAGCCCCCATAAAGTGCTGGGATCACTGGTGCGAGCCACAATGACCAATTTTAATTAAATTGTAACTTGTTTACCCTCTTTCCTCCTTCTTGTCTAGCAGTAGTCAAACAAGGGCTTTGGCATGCATAATGCTCTCAATCTATAACACCTCCCCTCACTTTTACCAGGGTAACTACTATCCTTCCTTCTTTCTGAGATAGCTTGCCTTTTACTTCCTTGAAGAAACCTCTCCAACCCTTACTCCTACCTTTGAGGAGACCCCTTTTATACCCTCTCATAGCACTCTATATTTTTCCTTCATAAGGTTTTCTCACCAAAGTTACTGTAGAATTTATTGAGCTTATGTGTTTAGTGTCATTTGTTTAGGGTCTATCCATTCTAGCTTCATGTAAGCTCTATGAGGGCAGGGACAATGCTTATCAACTTCATCTCAGTTCCTAGGACAGTGCCTAGCACATACTAGATATTCAAAAAGCGAGTGATCTAGGCTAAATAAGTCCCATTATCACTCTAAAATTAAAAGAGCAATTTCATTTGGATATATATTCTTAGGTATTCATACTTAAGATTTCCCTATCTAAATGACAAATGAGGTTCTGTCTCACCCCAATCCTGATCAGTACTTCAAATTCCCTTGTCCCTCAAATTTACTATATAAATACCTAAGAATAGACATTTATAGAAAATTGCTCCTTTATGAAACACAAGAAAAGGAAAGAAAGATGATTAATCACACTAGTACGTGTGTACATACATTCACACTACAGTTGGATTATATTACACATGCTTACATTGGCATGTGCTTGTATAAATTAGAATATGCTATGAGTCTTTTTAAAGACGCTCTGGAAACTATATATTCTCTTTATATTTTCGGTTAATTATATAGTACCTATCAGAATATATGAAGTATTTTCCTTTGTATTAATATTCATCAATCAAATATTAATTTAATCTTGTTTATATGCCTATGATCTGTGCAGGGTCCTTATGATCTGGAAATTATAAAGATGAGGAACTTTCAGTCTAAGTTACGGTTTTCTGCTGCAAATATACTCAGTGTTGCCACAGAACAAAGATTTTCCAGTAAGGAGAGTGGAAGAAAAGGGAGAAGAGGTGAGGGGGAGTACTAGAGGAGAAGACTAGCGGAGACAAGGATGAGAGGAGGAGGGTGTTGGAAGGGCTTCTGGCTTGTGGGCTTTTCTTTGCTTTCTGTTTTCTTCCTTCTCTTCTTTTCCTTCTTCTTCTCTTCCCTTCTCTCCTCTTGCCTATTCTCCTTCTCTCCCACTATCCCTCATTTCTGCTTATTAGTGAGAAGTTGAATAATTATATTTAAAAGAGAAGGAGAAGAACCCAGGTGCCCCAGCAGAAATCACAGCAAGCAGTCGACACCAACCACCTCTTGTGTGAATTAGGCCATTAACAATTTGTTTTAAGTTATTATTTTTCTTATTTTTTTAAATGCTGTGGGTACTTATTAGATGTATATATTTATGGGGTACGTGAGATATTTTGATACAGGCATGAAATGTGAAATAAACACATTGAGAATCAGGTATCCAAACTCTCAAGCATTTATCCTTTGGGTTACAAGAAATCCAATTACACTCTTTATGAGTTATTTTAAAATATACAGTTGTTATTATTGGCTATTGGCACTCTGTTGTCCTACTTTTTATTTTCACGAATTTCAGCTGCTTCTGACTGCATTCAAGTGAGCTTAGCAGAAGAACCTCAACCTAACATACAGAATTATCAGAAATAATAAATTAACACTTTAAGCCACTATGAGTTTGACTTATAATACAACAAAAGAGGATTAATGTTACTTGGTAACAATTTAATGTGTTTGCAGACTCTAGAACAACATATGTTAGAATTTCCTTAATGAATGAGTATGAATGGAAACTAGGTAACTTTCATACATTTAGATTCAACAAATGATATTAACCAACATAATTTAAAACACTAATTCTGAGGCCTGCAAAACTTTGAAGTGTTTGTATATAATAGCACCAGGAAGATACTTCCCCCTCATCTCTTTCACCCTCCCCATTCTCCTTTCGCTTTCACCCCATGCTTCACCTCTGTGCAGTAGACAGTAAAACCTCAATTAATTTGAGTGTCAGAGTAATTGATGTCTGACCAATTCTTGTCAACTCACAGTTATACAGTAAGCACATTTGGTTTCAGCACTTACAGAAAAAATTTGATGGCTAGTATTTTAAATTTACAGACTCAAAATTGTACTATCCTTAGCATTTTCTGTACCAATTGCTTTTATGACTGATCTGCAGGTGGTAGTCTATTTCTTTCATACTTGAAAGAAGGATTTGGAAAATGTGCGTTTAAAATGTTCCGTGTGAGGCAGAGAAGAGTTAGTCTATGTCTTAATTTTACAGATAGCAGTCCTCCAGTGTCTCTACATATTTCCTTTTAAAATAGCTAACATAAAATGTGCTTTGGGTCTTCGATAATTTGCTTGCTTCCTGCATGACTCTGCTATTTATAAGATGACTTAAAGAAAAAAGAGCTAAAATAACCTAGCACCCCCCAACACACACATACATAAACCCACAATGACAAAGTAAGACTAATAAAAAGCCTGTCAAGTTATTTTAAAAGCAAGGAACAAAATAACTCTTTTCTTCTTCTAGCATTTATTTAAATAACAATCTTGTATAATGCTTTTAACTGAATAAGTTATTTAAAAATATATTTTAACCATTTTTGTGCACTCAATTTATCATCATCTGTACTGCGTTTCTCACCGTGGAAATGGAAGGGAATGATGCAAATGACAGTAACAGCAGTTAACAGCACAGTTGTCACCAGAGTAGCAAGAGTAGAGTATTTTTAATATCCTGTTGCTTTACACAAATATTTTAGGCCTAATTTAAAAAATAATAATAATTAAATGACCAAGTCACGCAAAGAGAACTTCATAAAACCTGTTACCAAGTTCAGGCTTAATCAATTGATGCTTAATCAATATTTTTGAGTTAAAGACTAGCAAAATACTGTTTTATATCAAATGCTGACTGATATGAAATTTTGATGACTCAAGAAATCTGTTACTACTTCCTCATAAATTTTGCCGATGATGTGTCTTTTGTGACAAGCCACATTTGTTGATTAAGGCAATGACTCCATGATACTGTGCACCATGCCTACCTCTTTTCTGGTATCAACCCACTCAAAATCACCATCACTTCAGAAAACTTTTCATACAGGTTTCTCAGAAAGATTCAAAACTTGGAAAATCTTACTAATGAACGGGTAAAGAAATCTAGATAGCGTTAAGCAGGGAAAGAAAAAGGTGTCCAGTGAAGCCAATAAATATTCTCAGTAATGGTGTTTGAGGGTTGAACAGAAAACAAAAGATGCTATGCATAGTGTTAAAAAACCTTTATATCTTGCTGTGGAAATGGTTTTGATCTTATGTTGGAATGAAAATGTATCTGACTTGAGAATTCACAACATCTCAATCTCAATAATGAGGAAGGCTGTAAAGTCATTCTGCAGGAGGAACTAGAAAGAAGCCTGCTCTCCTCATCCTGTGTCCTGGCGGGCTTCTCTCTGCAGTTGGCTCCACATCTCACTCTCAGAAAACCCCAAACTGTCAGCTTACGCCCTTCCTTTATGCTTGCTTAAGACTAATAATTTCTGTGTTGAGACAGGGAGAAAAATTATTTCAGTTTAATACATTCTACTGCTAAACTTTAATTTATAAGAATAAATGGGGTGGAGAAAAATAAGAAATACATTCATCAACTGAAATTAAGGCTAGTGAGGCAGAAATAATTTTATATATGTTTGTAGAAAGCCAAATGAGAAGATAGACCTGGAAAGGCGCATCCACAAAGTTGGGGGTGTTTTGGAGTCTTTCACAAGTTACAAGGGCTTTATATAACAGAAAAGCTTAAAATAAGGGTGAAAAAAACTCCTCATACCAGAGTTGTATTGTTTTTTATTGGAGTGTACAACACAGAAGTTAAAATCATTAGCTACAGATTACAGCATATAGCCTAAATGTCTAAGTGTAAAACAATCAATAAAACTTTTTGTTTCAACTAAACTTAGAAATAAATCATTGTCCTATTTAGTGTTAGTAGGTTCTACATTAATTAGTACATCAACCATTTGAGGAATTCACAATAAAATACTTTAATCAGAGACAGACCATCACCATCAAGTCACGGAACCTTTTCAAGGCAAGTTAATCTGGAAGTCTGCTTACTTTAAACTGTCAAATGTGGTCTGTAGGTTATTGCATTTAGAAACAGGACCTGAGAACTTGAGTAGACATAGTGGATAACTATTAAACAATAGGGAAAATTGGCTTGAAAACAAAAACATGATTCCAAAAAAATTTACTGTATTCATATTTTTGATAGAGAGTTATTTTGAACATTTAATATTTTAAGCATCTCTTCTAAAAGTTAAAGATATGAAAAGTAAGAAAAAATATAGAAAGTTTAAAGCATATCCTGTGAGACTTACACATGGTTGTAAAAGGCAGAAAACTTGTTGCCAGGGCCACTTGTATCTGCCTCTTCTTTATTGACAATCTTCAAAATGAATTTAAATAATATGGTTGCTTTGGGGACTGTCAAGTTTGGCTTGGGAATTGTAGATATTTAGAAAGGATTCAGAAACTTTCATGTGATACGTATTCATTAATTTATTAATTAAGACTGACTTGGTACTGAAGTATCCTACTTGTTATAGGATACACAAGACATAGGACATGCCACTCCCTACAAAAGTGTGTGGTTCACTTGAGGAAGCAAGTCTTACAGATGAGACAGAGAACCAGAAAATAACATAAAGCCAATATGTAATGTGTAGGTCCACCTCTCTGTCTTTGTAGGGATATAGCAATTCAGATCAAATCTTTCATTCGGGTCTGAGAATCTAGGAACAAGTATTTTCCTTGGTAAGGACATTTCTTGCACAATTTCTAGTAGTGCAAAACTGGAAACACCCTGAAGGACACCAAGAAGGCAAGGTTGAGTAACTACTCTTCTTACCATAGGATGTCATGTGGTCATTAAGCAGAATGGGGAAAACTACATTAAGATGGCATGAAAAGATGCTGAACACATATTTTTGAAGAGCAAAAGTCAGCTATATAGTGATCTCTATAAAATACTTCTATGTATATGTGTACCTCTATGTATTAAACGTGTCTCTCTGTATACGTACATATGTGTGTATACAAATGCAGGTAGAATAGAAAACTAACGCAAAACTGTTACCAATGTTTACCATTGAAGAGTAGGAATGTAAAGAAATGATGAAGAAAAATTTGTGTGTTTTATTTAAAATATGTTTGCAGTGAATGAATCTTTTGCAATAAACTATATCATTTTTCTGTTAAATTAAAAATAAAAATAAATATAAATATTCTGTGTCCTGCTTTTTAGGTATTCTTAGGTAACAGAAACAAGTAGCTTATTTTGTAATAGAAAGGAGGATGAGTTTTGTTGTAGGTTCTAGATGAGATGAAATTACAAAATATAATATAGATTGAAGGCAGAAAGAATCCAATAGGCTAAAATCCAAAGACAACCTTTGACGGTAATTGACTCTTATTTTACTCACATTCTCCAAACCAATCCCAATATTTATCAACAACCAGGAAAATAACATTTGCTTTCTTTGGCACTAAAAAGAAAAGATAACTCTTTTTTTCAAGATCCACATGTTTGTGCTTTCAGGTGCTCCTAAAGTTTCTATTAAGCCTAAAAACTGCATTATAGAAAAGATAGGGCATGTTGTTATATAGTCATACAAAGAAAATGCATGTAGTATTTCAGTCTAGTTCTTACCTTCCTAAAGGATTCTTAAACATGTTTAAGGGAAATAGGTATTGAAAAAGGGACAGTAGGAATGTGAAGTGATGTGTAATATGCAACTTAGTAGGAATTTTGACCCGTACGCTATTTTTCTGGGTTGGGCACAGCTTCACATGCTTATGTGTGTATCACCACATACCCTCACTTCCTCCTTCCCTACCTCTTCCTTCTCACTGGCTTTGAGGGATAGCATATAAATGACATCTTCAGGGCATGAAAAGCCACTTATTTGCAGACTTATAGGCAGCAACTTACCCTCACTCAGAGGTCTTCTGGCTCTGGAAACACCTCTAGCTCAGGCTTCTCCACCATGAGCCTCAGACTCGATACCATCCCTTCTTGTAAGAGTGCCAGGCCATTTTATGCCCTGCAGGTGCTGCTGCTTCTGTCACTGCTGCTGACTGCTCTGGCTTCCTCCAGCAATGGACAAACTAAGAGAAACTTAGACAAAAGCAAAGGTAGATGCTTCCCTGTACCTATTGATGCTTCTGTTATACCTGTGTCTGGGGGAAAGACTGGCTTGGTGCTCCCGAGGCTGAAGAGTGCCATTATACCAACAACTCCAATTGGAGGAAGCACACTGAGGGGGCACTTCATGTGTGCTGGGCATTCTTCTGGGCCCTTTACTAAAGCTTTACATATCATATTCACAATGGCTTTATGAGAGAGGTACAATTACCTTCAATTTGCAAATAAGGGACCTGAGGAAAATATTCATGACTACTAAAAGGTCACATTTTCTACCCTAGCGGAAGGTGGAGATATTGACTCCTATGCTGAACTGCGCTGCATGTGTATGAACACAGCCTCTGGAATACATCCCAGAAACATCCAAAGTTTGGAAGTGATTGGGAAAGGAATCCATTGCAACAGAGTCGAAGTGATGTAAGTTGCTGCTTCTGTGCTATTGCCTCATCAGGGAAACCCTCTACCTCCATCCTCATCTGTATTCATTTCCTCCAGTCTCATGGATTAGTTCTGATATTCAGGCCAGCACACCTACAGATAATTCTGTTGTCTCTTGCAGAGCCACATTGAAGGACGGGAGGAAAATCTGCCTGGACCCAGAAGCTCCCAGAATCAAGAAAATTGTACAGAAAAAATTGGAAGGTGATGAATCCACTGACTAATTTGTTCCATTTCTGCCAAACTTCTTTAACTCCCAGGAATTTTTGATTTAATTCAAAAATCAAGATTTTTGAAGCCTTGATTTTCTAGAGTTCTCATTTATTCAGAATACCTATTCTTACTGTATTAAAAGTTGGATATGTTTTTCATTCTGTCTCAAAAATCACATTTTATTCTGAGAAGGCTGATTAAAAGATGGCAGAAACAAGATGAAAATAAATAAGCCTGGTTTCAACTCTCTAATCTTGGTTAAATTGGACTGTGCTTTGAATTTTTTTATTTAACAATTTCTATTCAAACACAACTTCGTCGATTTTTCCTGCTCTACTTTATGGTTATTAGATATATTGGTGATGATCATTAGATTTCATAGTGGTCAACAATAATAGAAATCACATGGAACCCAACATAGAATACTTGCTCAATACATTTTTGTTAATATATTTAGGAACTTAATAGAGTTTCTCAGTGTCTTAGTCCTAGGATATCTTATTTAAATTATTCTCTGAAAGTTTATTCTAATGTTTACTTTAGCCTTCAAACTCTAAAATAATAAATTTGTGAATATGAGTCTTATGAACTGGGGTTATTAGCTTGAAGTGAATATATTTGCCACTAGTAGAACAAAAAAATAGATGATGGAAATAAATTAACATATTCTATTTAAGAAACTATGAATTTTCTGGAAGAAAAAAAAAGAAAGGAAGAAAGAAAGAAAAAGATTTTACTTGATATTTATTTGCATCAGTTAAAATCTACCTGGTTATGATACTAATATTAGAATCAGCCTTATAAATAAATACAATATAGAACCTAAACTTTACTAGACAACTAATTCTACTTTTTCAATCAATAGGACTTTCATTCATTTTATAACCCCTAACATTTATACCTATACTATTCTTACAAAAATATTAATGTGAAATCAAAATTTGCTATTGATTTGTTGTCATACATTACTAATTTTAACAGAATTGTTGGGAAAAAAGCTTTAATTTTTCTGTTTTTGGTATAATTGATATTTCACAGTATGGCCAAAAAGGTTACTAAATTGATGATCTGTGTCATTCTTAATGTAGTATGATAATAATTCCAATTTATTAATCATTTTAATATGCTAGGAATAGTAAGTGTTTTGCATGCATGAACTAAACAATTTTTTAAAATTTATTTATTATACTTTAAGTTCTAGGGTACATGTGCAGATTGTGCAGGTTTGTTACATAGATATACACATGCCATGGTGGTGGTTTTCTGCATCCATTGCCTGTTATCTACATTAGGTATTTCTCTTAATCCTATCCCTCCCCAATCCTCACAACTCCTGCTAATCCTCCCCTAGCCCTCCACCCCAAGGCCCTGGTGTGCGATGTTCCCCTCACTATGTCTGTGTGTTCTCATTGTTCAACACTTACTTATGAGTGAGAACATGAGGTCTTTGGTTTTCTGTTTTTGTGTCAGTTTGCTGAGAATGATGGCTTCCAGTTTCAATCATATCCCTGCAAAGCACATGAACTCATCCTTTTTTATCGCTGCATAGAATTCTACGATGTATGTATGCCACATTTTCTTTATCCATTCTATCATTGATGGGAATTTGAGTTGGTTTCAAGTGTTTGCTATTGTGAACAGTGCCACAGTAAACATACGTGTGCCTGTGTCTTTATAATAAAATGATTTATAATCCTTTGGGTATTTTATACCCCAGTAATGGGATTGCTGGGTCAAATGGTATTTCTATTTATATACCTTTGAGAAATCGCCTCACTGTCTTCCACAATGGTTGAATTAATTTACACTCCCACCAACAGTGTAAAAGCCGTTTCTATTTCTCTACATCCTCTCCAGCATCTGTTGTCTCCTGATTTTTTAATGATTGCCATTCTAACTGGCATAAGGTGGTATCTCAATGTGTTTTTTATTTGCATTTCTCTAAGGACCAGTGATGATGAGCTTTTCTTCATATGTTTGTTGGCTGCATAAATGTCTTCTTTTGAAAAGTGTCTGTTCATATCCTTTGCCCACTTTTTGATGAGGTTGTTTGTTTTTTTCTTGTAAATTTGTTTAATTTCTCCATAGATTCTGGATATTAGCCCTTTGTCAGATGAGAAGATTGCAAAACATTTTTCCCATTCTGTTGGTTGCCCGTTCACTCTAACGATAGTTTATTTTGCGGTGCAGAAGCTCTTAAGTTTAATTAGATTCCATTTGTCTATTTTGGCTTTTGTTGCCATTGCTTTTGGTGTTTTAGTCATGGAGTCCTTGCCCGTGCCTATGTCCTGAATGGTATTGACTAGGATTTCTTCTAGAGTGTTTATGGTGTTAGGCCTCATGTTTAAATCTTTAATCCATCTGGAGTTAACTTTTGTATAAGGTGTAAGGAAGGGATCCAGTTTCAGCTTTTTGCATATGGCTAGCCATTAACTAAACAATTTTTTAAAAGATAGATTAAAAGCATATCCTATGGAGTCTGAATAATGAGGTAACTTGTCTCTACCACTTGTTAGCTGTGTATATCAGGTCATGTTGCTTAATCTCTCTACCTTAGTTTCTTCATCCCTAAAATGGGGATAATAACATTGCCTCCCTCACAGAGTTTATGGAAGGATTAAAAGAGTTAACAAATTTTAGATGCTTAAAATAATGCATGTCACAAATAAACCATATGTAAATGTTGGTAATTATTCCTTATGATTATTACTATCCTCCCCAGTGTTACAGAAAAAAAAAATCAAGTTTAAAGAGTCTAAAACACTTGCCCACTTTCATATAACTAAATAGGTAACAGAGTGGGAATTTCAAATTGTGCTCTTAACCACTGTACCACAGTACTTTCCTCTGTTCTTCTTTCTCTGATGAAGAGATTACATTACAAGCAACATAGTATTATTGGCACACATAATACAACTTGATACATAAATAGCAGATTGTATATAGTTTAATAATTACAGGATAGCAGGCCTCTGACTCATTATGTCTAGTGGTTTCCGACTGAAACTTGACAAGATCAGCTCCTGAGAGATGGCACAGTGTTGACACCATGCTTATACCTCCTGGGATGCAGATGTCTTTTATTATTGTGTGCATGTATTGAGTTATTCTGTTTACATGCAGGGAAATGGTAATTTATTTGCCACTCAATGCCACCTGGATCCTTTTACACTGAAAACATTAAAATCTGGGTGTAAGATTGTACAAACCCAGTGTGTTGTCCATCCATATGTAAAACCATGCCCTCCTTCATTCTCTTTGCTGCTAACTCAGAAGGGATTTCACGTTTCAGGTTCATAAACATGTATGAATTATAACAGGTTCTGCAACAGCCATTGCATTGCATACAGGATGTTCAAAAATACAGTCATGTTTTGCTTAATAATTGAGATGCATTCTGAGAAATGCATCATTAGGTGATTTTGTCACTGTATGAACATCATAGGGTGTGCTTACACAAACCTAAATGGTATAGCCTACTACAAACCTAGGCTATATAGTACAGTCTATTACTCCTAGGCTATAAACCTGCAAAGCATGTCACCGTGCTGAATACCGTAGAAAGTTGTAATACAATGGTAAGAATTTGTGTATCTGAACATATGTAAACATAGAAAAGATATAGTAAAAATATGGTATAAAAGAGTAAAATGGTACACCTGTATAGGGCAGTCACCACAAATGGAACTTATAGGACTGGAAGTTGCTCTGGATGAATCAGTGTGAGTAGTGAGTGCATGTGAATGCCTAGGACATTACTATATACTTCTTTAGGCTTTGTAAACACTGTACACTTAGGCTACACTAAATTTATAAAAAACATTTTTTCTTCAACAATAAATTAGCCTTAGCTTACTGTAATTTTATTTAGAAACGTCTTAATTTTTAAACCTTTTGACTCTTTTGAAAAAACACTTCAGACACATTATACAACTGTACAAAAATATGTTTTTCCTTATATCGTCATTCTATAAGCTTGTTTTCTTATTTATTTAATTTAGAGATGGGGGTCTTTGTTACCCATACCGCAGTGCAATTACATGATCATAGCTCACTGTAGCCCCAAATTCTTGGGCTCAAGTGATCCTCCTTGATCTCCACTGTAGATGTGCACCATCATGCCCGATAATTTTTGAAATTTGTAATTCAGATGGGAACTCGTTTTGTTTCCAGGCTTGTCTCAAACTCCTGGTCTCAAGTCATCCTCCCACCCCAGCCTTCCAGGCTGGGATTACAGACATAAACTACAGTGTCTGGCTAATTGTTTTTTGTTTTGTTTTGTATTTTTTATTATTCATACTTTTTTTTTGTTAAAATTAAGACACAAAACATATTAGCCTAGGCCTACACAGAGTCACGATCATCAGTATTACTACCTTCCAACTCCCTGTGTTGTCCCACTAGAAGGTCTTCATGGGCAATAATATGTATGGAGCTGCCATCTCCTATGATAATAGAGAGATGACAGCAGCTCACACTTCCTGAGGAATCTGCCTGATACTGGTTCACAGTTAATATTTTTTTTCTATAAGCAGTAGAAGGAGTATACCCTAAAATAATAATAAAAGTATAGTATAGTAAATACATAAACCAGTAACATCGTTGCTTATTATCCTTATCAAGTATTACATGCTATACATAATTGTATGTGCTACACTTTTATACAACTGGCAGTGCAGTGGGTTTCTTTACATCAACATCCCCACAAACATGTCAGTAATACGCTGCTTCCTTTCACAACCATGAGGCAATAAGAGTCACATCACTAGGCAAAAGCCCCATTGTAATCTTATGGGGCCACTGTCATATATGCAGTCTATTGTTGACCAAAATGTTGTTAGGTGCTGCATGATTGTATATAAGTCACAGAGAACTGCACTTGAAAAGATTACAATTTGGTGGGAGAGGCAGATAAGTGGGCAAATACTTGCAATATAGAGATATGCTTCAATTGCTCAAAGGAGCAGATACGTGAATATGTTAAAACGTCATCATCATCATTTTCAACACATCATCTTCACTAATGTAGCACTTTGAATTGAGTCTCTACCAGTACACTGGAGCAGTGATTAATATCATAAACTCTGACTTCATAGTGTTTTCCAGTGTAGGAAACAAAACCATTTTTAACACTATGAAATACACATATACACACATATGTATCTCTGTGTAAAATATATGTGTATGTGTGTATTACCTGTGAGAAATAGGAAAAACAGAGTTCTGCAAGACAGAAAGGCAAGATAACACGATTACATATCAGGGATTGTCAAGGAAGGGCCTTCTGAGGAGGTGATATTTAAGCCAACACCAGAAATATAAATAAGTCTTAGCCAGGTGAAAAGGCAGGTAGTGAGAGAATAGGAGAAATAAACTACTCAGCTCAACAATTAAATTGCATATTTCTATAGAAGTCCGGTCCTACTGGGTATTAGGACGTCAGCTTTTTTCATGCAGTGGTCTCCTGACACCCTTCACCACTTTTAAGCAGTGTGACAGGAAACCTTGGGCTTTGGGTTGAGGATGTACCTTGCCCTAATCAAGAGCCAAAGTCATTTTTTTCAGAGAAGAGAAGATGGTCCATATGACTCTCTTCTCCTTTCTTGTGTGGGACTCTGTTGCACCCGCTCCACCCTCACCTCCCAGCATTCTCACACTCAACTCACAGACACCCTGAGTCCTCCCACAGAGAGCATCATTGCTCCCCACCCAAAGTGCAGCCCATCTCATCCTGTCACTGGTACTGGCTGAAGACACAGCAGGCACTGGGAGACTTAGCCTGGCAAACTCTCCTTGTCCTCTCTTCTGGGCAATTATTCGGGATGGAAAAAATGAAGAAACAGCCAGGCGCTAAGATTTTACAAAAAGTAACGCGCTCAAACATTACTTTTGCAATTTTTCTAAGAGTAAAAGTAATGAGAAAATAGACCTTGCATCGGTGGGTGATTGTTGGTGGAGCCTGGTAAATCCCATCCAGAGACTAGGGGAGTTTTCCACATTCAGGGGAAATTCAGAAGAGTCATCGCCTAGAGACTGGATTAAACTTATTAGAAGCAGAAAATAATTGCAAATAACGCACCCTTCACACACAACACCACCAAACTCAGTAGTAATCATTGGTAGTTGCAGCTGGGAGGCTGGAAAGAAAACAGGAACTGTCAGGGTCCTGAAGGCACCCGCTGTGTAACCTGCATGGTGACTACAGAGAACTTTACTATTAATACAACGCAAAAAAAAAAAAAAAAAAAAAATATCTAAGGTTCAAGTTCTGTTTCTACCGCAACAGATGTGCTTGTTTGTAAGTTAAGGTTGAAGGTCCCAGCCAAGGCCACTGCCCCAGCACTTTTTTTTTTTTTTTTTTCTAATCTTGGCGGGACAGAGCCCAAGTCTTCCCAGCAGTGTCTCAGTTTCTGCACCGCAGTTCCTAGCTCTCCACCCCAGGCTTCCGGACTGGAAGGACAGCCGGGGATAAAACGCGCCTGGTGAAGCCCAGGAGTCACTGGCCACAGATCCAGCCCGACTTTCCCTGCGCACTGGGATCCTGCTGGAACCTCCGCGACAACATGAGCTCCGCAGCCGGGTCCCGCGCCTCCCGCCCCGGGCTGCTGCTCCTGGGGTTGCTGCTCCTGCCAGCTGTGGTCGCCTTCGCCAGCGGTGAGAGCAGAAGCCAGGCTGTGAGGGCCGGCAGCGGCGAGGGGGGTCCGGGAAGCCCTGGGGCTGGGGAGGAGTCCTCTAGGCTCCTGATAGCGGCTACACTTAGCGCGCGCGTGCTGAGTGTGCGGGCACAGTGCCAGGCGCTGCACGTGCACTTCACCACCTGGTCAGCACAACTTCTCTCTGAGGGAAGTATGATTTATGGCTAAGGAGAAGGCTGGAGGTAGTGGAAAAAGTCCCTAAAGTACCTCTGGCCACTCATGGAGTCACCACTCCCTGCCCTCCTCTTCTTTCCCCCCTCTCCTCCCCCTCCCCGCCCAGCTGACGCTGAAGAAGGAGATGGGGACCTGCAGTGCCTGTGTGTGAAGACCACCTCCCAGGTCCGTCCCAGGCGCATCACCAGCCTGGAGGTGATCAAGGCCGGACCCCACTGCCCCACTGCCCAACTGATGTGAGTCGTTGCACTGCATCAGTCAGTGCCCCCTTCTGTGACTCCTCTGCCCATCCCTTTCCTTTCTAATCCCATCTGCAAACCCAAGGACTGAAAGGCCACCTCTTCTCTTTTCCCTGCCAGAGCCACGCTGAAGAATGGAAGGAAAATTTGCTTGGACCTACAAGCCCCACTGTACAAGAAAATAGTTAAGAAACTTTTGGAGAGTTAGCTACTAGCTGCCTAAGTGTGTGCATTTGCCTTATAACATATTTTTTCCCCTACCTTCAATGTAACTGTGAAAGAACTTCTGATATTTGTATTATCCTTCTAGTTTTAAATAAACAAAATAAATCAAGTTGTAGTATAGTCAAAATACTTCTTAATAATAGTGCAAAAATTGTGTTGACACACAATTTCATGTAAGAAAAAAATCCTGGTATTTTAAGCAAAAATTATTTTGAAGGAAGTTTTGAATACTGGTTTTTCTTGGTGTTACATGTTGGCAACTTGGGTTGTCACTGCTGGGTCAGGAGAGCAAGTCAGAATCACTCTCATTGTCAGGGCTAGGAAGTGAGCTAGACCTGAGAGGCAGCAATGGGTGCCAGGAAGTGAGTGAACTGAGGTGGGGTCACGAGGTGAGTGAAAATTGCTGCTGGGACTTGATTGCAAGCTGGGTGAAGGCTCTGGAAGCTAGGGAAAAGAGGCAAATCCCATAAGGACTAGGGTTTGAAGGGGTTGCATGTTCCCCATCTGCCAGCACAAGGATGTGACCAAAGGGGTGCCTTACCCTCCTCAGTGGCAAGGCCTCAACGAAGCTGCTTCTATCCCTCACCTACACACTCTCCCTGGGACCTGAAGATTACTTTGCTCTTGTCCCCCATGGCTGGTGCCTACTCTCACTATCAGGGTGCCTGAGTACAAGCTATCTAGTCTCACTGCACCCCCACCTCTTAGAGACAAAGCCTGTAGCCTGGGGTCCTGGAGACTGTCCAACCCAATCCACCACCTTGGGAACTTAAGCATGCTGGAAACATAAAAAGCAAGAAAATATGACACCTCCAAAGGAACACATTAATTCTCCAGTGATAGATCTTTTTTTTTTCCCCGGAGACAGAGTCTGATCCTGTTGCCCAGGCTGGAGTGCAGTGGCACAATCTTGGCTAACTGCAGCCTCCACCTTCCAGGTTCAAGCAATTCTCCTGCCTCAGCCTCCTGAGTAGCTGAGACTACAGGCATGAGCCACTGTGCCCGGCTAATTATTGTATTTTTATTAGAGACAGGAGTTTCACCATGTTGGCCAGGCTGGTCTTGAACTTCTGACCTCAGGTGATCTGCCCGCCTCGGCCTCCCAAAGTGCTGAGATTACAGGCGTGAGCCACTGCACCCAGCCAACAGATCTTAATCAAAAAGAAAATTTCATTTCCCAATAAATAATTCAAAATATTGATTTTTTTCTAAATATTGATTTTTTTTTTGAGACATGATCTCACTGTGTTGCCCAGGGCTGGAGTACAGAAGTGTGTACTCCAGAAGTGTGCACTTCCACTGCAAGAAGAGTGTACAGCTCACTCCAACTCCACCTCCTGGGCTCAAGCAATCCTCTTACCTCAGCCTCCCAAGTATCTGGGATTACAGGCATGTGCCATCATGCTTGGCTAATTTTTTTTTTTTTTTTTTTTTTGTAGGGACAGAGTTTCACCATGTTACTCATGCTGGTCTCAAACTCCTGAGTTCAAGAGATCCACCCACCTCAGCCTCCCAAAGTGCTGTGATTACAGGTGTGAGCCACAATGCCCAGCCAAAAATGTTAAAATGTTGCTTTTAAGGGATCTCAGTGATGTTCAAGAGGATTCTAAAAAATAATACAAAGAAACTTTAAAAAATTCAGAATATGAATGAGAAATTTACCAAAGAGATAGTTATTTTCAATAAGAACTAAATAAAAAGTTTAGAACTGAAGAATCAATTAAAGGAAGTATAAAATACATCAAAAGTGTCAACAGTAGACTAGATCAAGCGGAAGACTCTTAGAACTTGAAGATAGGTCTTTTGAAATAATCCAGTCAGACAAAGTAAAAAAAAATAATAACAAAAAAGAAAGAGCAAAGCCTTTGTGACATTTGGGGCAACATAAAATGACAGGATAAACAAATTATCAGTATCCCTGAGGGTGAAGAAACAAACAAAAGATTAGGAAACCTAGTTAATGAAATAATAAACAAAAATTTTCAATGTCTAGCAAGAGATTTAGACATTTAGATACAGGTGGCTCAATGAACCCAGGCAATACAATCCTAAAAGGTATTCCCTATAGTTGTTTAAAGTCAGTTATTTTTTTATTTTTTAATAATAGCTATTTGAACCGGTGTGAGATGGTGTCATATTGTTGGTTTGATTTTCATTTCTCTAATGTTTAGTAATGTTGAACATTTTTATATGCTTTTTAGCCACATAAATGTCTTCTTTTGAAAAGTATCTATTCATGTCATTTGCCCACTTTTCAAGGGAGTTGTTTGGTTTTTGTTAGTAAGCTTCTTTAAGTTCCTTGTTGATTCTGGATATTAGATCTTTGCCAGATGCACAATTTGCAAATATTTTCTCCTATTCTGAATGATGTCTGTTTACTCTTTTGATCGTTTCTTTGCTGTGCAGAAGCTCCTTATTTTAATTAGATCCTTTTTGTAAATTTTTGCTTTTATTACAATTGTTTTTGGTGTCTTTGTCATAAAATCTTTGCCCATTCCTATTTCCTGAATGGTATTGACTATTATCTTCTAGGGTTTATATAGTTTTTGATTTTATATTTAAGTCTTTAATCCATCTTGAGCTGATTTTTATATCTGGTGTAAGGAAGAGGTTCAGTTTCGATATTCTGCATATGGTTTGCCAATTATCCCAGTATTGAATAGGGAGCCATTTCACCATTGCTTGTTTTTGTCAGGTTTGCCAATGATCAGATAATCTGAGATGTGCAGCACTATTTCTGGCTCTCTATTCTGTTCCATTGGTCTATATGTTTTATTTTGTTTTTTAAATCAGTACCAGGATGTCTTGTTTACCATAGACTTGGAGTATAATTTCAAGTAGGACAACAAGATACCGCCAGCTTTATTGTTTTTGCTTATGGTTGCATTGGCTATCCAGGATCTTTTTAGCTTTTATATAAATTTTTAAATAGTCTTTCCTAGATCTATGAGGTAAGTCATTGGTAGTTCAATAGAAATAGTGTTGAATGTGTACATTGCTTTGGGCAGTTCAGCCATTTTAACAATATTAATTCTTCCTAACCATAAACATGGAAAGTTTTTCCATTTGTGTCAACTCCGATTTCTTTGAGCAGAGTTTTGTAATTCTAAATATAGAAATCTTTCACCTCCCTGGTTAACAGTATTCCTAGATATTTTATTCTTTTGAGACAATTGTAAATGGGATCACATTCCTGATTTGGCTTTCAGCTTGATTGTTGTTGATGTACAGGAATGTTAATAATCTTTGCAATTGATTTTATATCCTGAGATTTTGAAGTTGTTTATCAGCTTATGGAGCTTTGGGGCCGAGATGATGAAGTTCTCTAGATATAGAATCATGGCATCTACAAACAGGGATTGTTTAACTTTCTTTCTTTCTATTTGGATTCCTTTTATTATTTCTCTTGCCTGATTGCTCTGGTCAATACTATGTTAACTAGAAGTGGTGAGAGAGGACATCCTTGTCTTGTGTCGGTTTTCAAGGAGAATGCTTCCAGCTTTTGCCCATTCAGTGTGATGTTGACTCTGAGTTTGTCACAGATGGCTATTATTATTTTGAAGTATGTTCCTCCAATGTCTATTTTATTGAAGGTTTTTAGCATGAAGAGATGTTGAATTTTATCAAAAGCTGTTTCTGCATCTATTGGAATAATCATGTGGGTTTTATCTGTAGTTCTGTTTAAGTGATGAATCACATTTATTGATTTTCATATGTTGACCCATCCCTTATCCCAAAGATAAAGTCTACTTGATCATGGTGGATAAGCCTTTTGATGTGCTGCTGGATTCAGTTTCCAGTATTTTGTTGAGGATTTCTATATCAATATTCATCAAGGATATTTGGTCTGAAGTTTTCTTTTTTGTTGTGTCTCTGTCAGGTTTTGGCATCCAAATGATGCTGGCCTCATAGAATGAGCTATAGAAGAGCTCCTCCTTAAGTATTTTTGGAATACTTTTGGTAGAAATGGTAACAGCTCTTCTTTATACATACAGTATAATTTTCCTGTGAATTTGTTGGGTCTTGACTTTTTTTGACTGGTTGACTTTTTATTACTGATTTGATTTTGGAACTTTTTATTGGTCTGTTCAGCGATTCATTTTTTTTTCCTGATTTAGTCTTGGGAGGATGTATGTGTTCAGGAATTTATCCATTTTTTTCTAGACTTTTTAGTTTGTATGCATATTGGTGCTCATAGTAGTGTTTGATTTTTCTTTTGTATTTCCATAGGGTCAGTGGTAATGTTCCTTTTGTTAATTCTAATTGTGTTTATTTGGGTTTCCTATCTTTTCTTATTACTCTACCTAGTGGTGTATCTGTCTTATTAATGTTTTCAAGAAAACAACTTCTAGATTTCTTGATCTATTGTATGGTTTTCTGTGTCTCAATTTCTTCAAGTCAGCTTTAATTTTGGTTATTTTCTTGTCGTCTGCTAGCTCTTTGATTTGCTCTTTGATTTGCTCTTTCCTCTGTATTTCTTCTAGTTGCAATGTTAGGTTGCTAATTTGAGATCTTTCTAACTTTCCAATGTTGGCATTTAGTGCTTTAAGTTTCCTTCTTAATACTGCATTAGCTGTGCCCCAGATGTTCTGGTATGTTTTATCTTTGTTTTAATTACTATTAAAGAACTTCCTGATTTCTGCTTCAGTTTCATTATTTACCCCAAAGTCATTCAGGAACAGGTTGTTTCATTTCCATGTGATTTCCTGGTTTAGAGTGTCTTTCTTAGTGATTTCTTAGTGATTTCTATGTGATTCTTTCTTAGTGATTTCTACGCTACTTACAAGAAACTCTCCTTACTAGTAAAGAAACTCTCCTTACTATACAGACCAAAGTAAAGAGATTGAAAAACATATTCCACACAAGTAGAAACAAAAAGTGAGGAGAAGTAGCTATATTTATGTAACACAGACTTTTAGTCAAAAACAGTAAAAAAATAAATCATTATATGACAAAGGAATTAATCCAGTGAAAGAATATGACAATTCTAAACATATATCTGTATCCAACACTAGAGCACCCAGATTTATAAAAGAAATATTACTAGGTCTAAAGAGATGATGCAGCATTAGATAGATCATTTAGAAAGAAAATCAAAAAATAAATATTGGATTTAAACTGTATTTAGATCAAATGAACCTAAGAGACCTTTACAAAACATTCCCTCCAAAGCAGCAGTATACAGATTCTTTTTATCAGCAAGGAACATTTTCCAGAATGAAACATATGTTAGCTCACAAAATAAGTCTCAACAAATTGTTAAAAATCAAAATCATATCAAGTATCTTCATATATGAAAATTGAATAGAATTAAAAATTGATAACAGGAGGAACACTGGAAATAATACAAATGCATGGAAATTAAACAACGTTCTCCTAAATGACCATTGGGTAAGGAAAGGAGTTAAAATGAAAATTTAAAAATTCTATGAAAAAAACAAAGATGGAAACATACCAACATACCAAAATCTGTGGCATATAGCAAAAGCAGTCCTAAGAGGGAATATTATGGCAATGAATACCTACATTGAAAAGGAGAGACTTGGGGAGGGGGCAAGATGGCTGACTAGATGCAGCCAGGTCAAACAGCTCCTACTGAGGAACTGAGATGACTGGCGTGCTTCTAACAGATCTGCAGAGGGAAGGCACAGAGTGTAGGTGAAGAGAAGACACAGAATCTGGGTTGAAGCGGGAGAAAGCTGGGAACCTTACATGGGGCTACAGCACACCCAGACTCTTTCCTGGCTCCCAATGGCTCCAGGAGAATGAGTGAGTTGAACTGGTAGGGAGCTTTCATCACAGGTGTTGGGAAATCCAGCAGGAGGAGATCTCTTTACCACCACAGACACTTGAGTTGGCAGGGAAAGTTGCTTAAGGAAGTGGTAGGTGCAGCAAGCCAGCTGATGTGGAGCCCAGGAGGTTTGGTGCAGGAGTATCTGCAGCGGAGCACAGCCAGTGATGACCATTCCCCTAGGCTTGACTTGCTCGCATAGGAGACTTTAACCTTAGCGGAACTGTCGAGTCTTAAACTCTGCAGGGCAGTTTTGCCCAGCAGATGGGGCTCTTCCAATCTGAGCACCTCTTGGTCTGCTGACCTTACCCATGGCCCTGAATGACTATAGTTGCTTGCAGGCAGCCTTGTGTGCCCTGAAGTCCCACCCCATAGCTTCTGCAGTGGCAGCCTCATGCCTGACTGGTGAAGAGCTCCAGCAAGGCAGCCCCTACAGCCACACACCAGCCTGCATGCTCCCTCCCCATACTGAAGCTTCTCCCACATCCGTGGCAACTCCCCACATTGCTTTGCTGGTGTCTGCTTGCAGGTGGCAGATTTTGCTTTCCATGTCCTGTCAGCACACAAGAATGAATGCAGTCCACACCCTTACCAATGGTAACCACCATCACAGACTGAGTCTTGCCAGGGACAGAGACAGTCAGTCCCAGCCCCACCAGTGCCCTGTCCTTGCACTAACACCATGCAGAGAACAACAGATCCTTCTCTGCCCTGAGCAACCACTCCTGCTTGCAGGGCACTGAGAAGGCACACAGATATGTGCTCCCCAGTGCTTTGCACTTAAGCCAACACCACCTCCAGCACAACCACAAACTCAGTTGTCAGCAGTGGCCCCTTACTTTCCCCCACAGCTGTGTTGCCTCTGCTACTCCCACAGAGAGGCAAGAACCCCAACCCCGGTACCCACTAGTGCTCTGTCATAGCTGCCTCTACCATTGCTGCTGGCATGTGTGAAGAAGGATGGATCCTGCTATCACTATACTATGAAACACTTTGACTGATACCATCCATCCAAGTGTAGTGACCAGCAGTCCAGGAGCACCCCAGCACCACCAATGCAGTGGATTTCTAACCTTGAGGAACCAGAGAACAAAGTCAGGGCCCAGTATAATTTCCCTAGAGTTAGAGCAAGCTGTCTAGGAATTGGGAGCTGAGTGTTGGCCCCTTAAAATCTTCCAGAAATAAAATCAATTGGCAGAATCTACCTTATACCACAATCAACCCTGAAGGTCATCAAATAGAATTAAAAAAAAAAAGATAACCCATCCAAAGGTCAGCAACTTCAAAGAATGAAGGACGATAAGTCCACAAATATGAGAAAGAATCAGTGAAAGGACTCTGACAATTTCAAAAGCCAGAGTGTCTCCCTTCCTCCAAACAACCATATCACCTCTCCAGGAAGGGCTGTAAACAGGGCTGAAATGGCTTAAACAACAGAAACAGAATTCATAATAAGGTTAAGAAGAAAGATCTTTGAGCTATAGGAATATGCTGAAACCCATTTCAAGAAAGCTACAAATCATGATAAAGCAATGCAGTAGCTGACAGACAAAATGGCCAGTATAGAAGAGAATGTAACCAATCTATAGCTGAAAAACTTACTACAAGAATTTAACAATGCAATCACAAGTATGAAGAGCATAATAGACCAAGCAGAGGAAAGAATCTCAGAGCTTGAAGGATGGCTTTCTGAAATAAGACAGTCGGACAAGAATAGAAAAAAAATAATGAAAAGAAACAAACAAATCTCTGAGAAATATGGGATCATGTAAAATGACCCAAGCTGTAAACTCATTGGTGTCCCTTAAATAGATGAGGAGAATGGAACCAACTTGAAAAGTAGATTTCGGATATGATCCATAAGAACTTCCTCAACATAACTAGAAAGGACAACAGTCAAATTCATGAAATACAAAGAGCCTCAGTAAGATACTTCACAAAAAGATGATTCTTCAAGACACACAATCATCAGATTCTCCAAAGTCAAAATGAAACAAAAAATGCTCAAAGAAGCTAGACAGAAAGCTCAGATCACCTACAAAGGGAAGTCCATCAGACTAACAGTAGACATGTCAGCAGAAATCATATGAGCCAAAAGAGATTGAGGGTCAATATTCAACATTTTTAAAGGAAAGAAATTTTAACCCAGAATTTTATACCTGGCTAAACTGAGCTTCATAAGTGAAGGAGAAATAAGATTCTTTTCAGACGAGCAAATGCTGAGAGAATTTATTACTACCAGACCTCCCTTACAAGAGCACATGAAGAAAACACTAAATATGGAAAGAAAAGACCATTATTAGCCATATAAAAACACACCAAAGTACACAAACCAGTGACACTATAAAGCAGTCACATCAAGAACTGTGCCAGGCATAAACAAGTCTGAATAATAACCAGCTGAAAACATGATGACCAGATTGAATCCACACATATCAACACTAACCTTGAATGAATATGAGTTAAATGCTCCAACTAAAAGGCACACAGTGGCGAGCTGGGTAAAGAACCAAGACTCATTGGTATACTGTCTTTAAGAAAACCATCTCACATGCAGTGACACACATAGTCACTAAATAAAGAAATAGAGAAAAATCTACCAAGCAAATGGAAAACAGAAAAAAAAAAGCGGGATAGAAATCCTAATTTCTGACAAAACAGACCCTAAACCAACAAAGATTTTAAAAAAAGAAGGGCATTACATAATAGTAAAAGGTTCAATTCAGCAAGAAGATATAACTGTCCTAAATATATATGCACCCAACACAGGACGACCCAGACTCATAAAGCAATTATTAGAAATATACAAAGGAATGTAGACTCCCACAAAATAATAGTGGGAGACTTTGACACTCCACTGACAAATAGAGACAGAAAATTAACAGATATCCTGGATCTAAACTCAGTACTGGATCAAATGGACCTAATAGACATCTACAGAATTCTCTACCCCAAAACAACAGAATATGCATTCTTCTTATTGCTACATGGCACATACTCTAAAATCAATCACATAATTGGAAGTAAATCACTGCTCAGCAAATGCAAAAAAGCTGTAAATCACTCCTCAGCAAATACAAACTATCTCTTGGGCCACAGCTGTATTAGTCTGTTCTCATGCTGCTAATAAAGACATACCCAAGACTAGGTAACTTATAAAGAAAAAGAGGTTTAATGCACTCATAGTTCCACATGGCTGGAGAGGCTTCACAATCATGGTGGAATGCAAAGAAGGAGAAAAGGCGTGTCTTACATGGCAGCGGGCAAGAGTGTTTGTTCAGGTGAACTTCCCTTTATAAAACCATCAGATCTCATGAGACTTATTTACTATTATAAGAATAGCACAGGAAAAGCCCATCCCATGATACAATTATTTCCCACTGAGTCCCTCCCATAACAAGTGGAGATTATGGGAGCTACAACTCAAGATGAGACTTGGGTGGAGACACAGCTAAACTATACCATTTTACCCCTGGCCCCTCATCCTCACATTTTAAAATCAATCATGCCTTCCCAACAGTCCCCCAAAGTCTTAACTCATTCCAGCATTAACCCAAAGTCTAAGTCCAAAGTCTTATCAGAGACAAGGCATATCCAATATGACTATGAGCATGTAAAATCAAAAGCAAGTTAGTTACTTCACAGATACAATGAAAGTAGAGGCATTGGGTAAATACACTTGTTGCAAATGAAAGAAATTGGCCATAATAAAGGTGCTATAGGCCCCACACAAGTTCAAAATCCAATAGGACAGTCATTAAATCTTAAAGTTCCAAAATAATCTCCTTGACTTCATGTCTTACATCTAGGTCATGCTGATGCAAGAGGTGGATTCTCATGGTCTTGGACAGCTCTGCCCCTGTGGCATTGCAGGGTACAGCTCCCCTCCTGCTGCTTTCATGGGCTGGCATTGAGTTTCTGTAGCTTTTTCAGGAACACAGCACAAGCTGTCAGTGGAGCTACCATTCTCTGGTCTGGATGACAGTAGCTCTCTTCTCACAGCTCCACCAGGCAGTGCCCCAGTAGAGATTCTGTGTGGTTGCTCCAACCCCACACTTCTCTTCCACACTGCCCTAGCAGAGGTTTTTCATGAGGGCCCCACCCCTGCAGCAAATTTCTGCCTGAACATCTAGACATTTCCATACATCCTCTAAAATCTAGGTGGAGGTTCCTGAACCTCAATTCTTGATTTCTGTGCACCACAACTTCTGTGCACCACATGGAAGTTGCCAAGGCTTGGGGCTTGCAACTGCTGAAACCATGTCCCAAGCTGTACCTTAGCCTTTTTTAGCAATGGTTAGACTGGCTGTCACAGGGAATCAAGTCTCTAGGCTGTACACTGCAGGGTGGTGATGCGGGGGGAGGGGTGGGCTGCACCTGGCTGAAGAAACCATTTTCCAATCCTAGGCCTCTAAGCCTGTGATGGAAGGGGCTGCTGTGAAGGTCTCTGCTATGCCCTAGAGACATTTTCCCCATTGTCTTGGTGATCAGCATTTGGCTTCTCATTACTTATGCAAATTTCTGCAGCTGGCTTGAATTTCTCCTCAGAAAATTGGTGTTTCTTTTCTAGTGCAAAGAATAGCAAAGGCTGCAAATTTTCCAAACTTTTGTGCTCTACTTCCTCTTGAACACTTTGCCACTTAGAAATTGCTTCCACCAGATACCTTAAATCAACTCTATCAAGTTCAAAATTCCACAGATCTCTAGAGTAGGGACAAAATGTTGCCAGTCTCTTTGCAGAGCAAAAGTCTCCTTTGCCCCATTTCCCAAGTTCCTCATCTCCATCTGAGATCGCCTTAACCTGGACGTTATTGTCTGCATCACTGTCAGCATTTTGGTCAAAGACATTCAACAAGTCTTTTAGAAGTTCCAAACTTTCCCACATCTTCCTGTCTTCTGAGCCTCCAAGTCTGTAAGAATTCCCAAACTTTCTCCACATTTTCCTATCTTCTTCTGAGCCCTCAAAACTGTTCCAATCTCTGTTACTCAGTTCCAAAGTCACTTCCACATTTCAGGTATCTTTACAGCAGTGCCCACTCACAGTAATAATTTACAGTATTAGTCATTCTGCTAATGAAGACATACCAGGCCAGGCCCAGTGGCTCACACTTGTAATTCCAGCACTTTGGGAGGCCAAGGCAGGCACCACTTGAGGTCAGGAGTTCAAGACCAGTCTGGCCAACATGGGAAAACTCCATCTCTACTAAAAATAAAAAAATTAGCCAGGCATAGTGGTGCATGGCTGTAATCCCAGCTACTGAGAAGGCTGATGCAGGAGAATCACTTGAACCCAGGAGGAGATGGAGGTTGCATTCAGCCAAGATCATGCCACTGTACTACAACCTGGGTGACAGAACAAGACTTTATCTAAAAAAAAAAAAAAAAAAAAAAAAAAAACCCATATCCCAGATGGGCTAATTTATAATGAAAAAGAGGTTTAATGGGTTCATAATTCTACATTACTAGGGAGGCCTCACAATCATAGCAGAATGCAAAGGAAGAGCAAAGTCACATCTTACATGGCAGCAGGCAAGAGCTTGTGTGAAAGGGAATTGTCCTTTATAAAACCATCAGATGTCATGAGACTTATTCACTATCCTGAGAACAGCATAGGAAAAGCCCACTCCCATGATTCAGTTTCCTCCAATTGAGTCACTCCCACGACATGTGGGGATTATAAGGACTACAATTCAAGATGAGATTTGGATAACAACACAGCCAAACTATATAGACAGTGCAATCAAATTAGAAATAAAGACTAAGAAATTCACTCAAAATTATACACTTACATGAAAATGAAATAATCTGGTCCTGAATGACTTTAGGGTAAGTTATAAAATTAAAGCAGAAATCAAAAAGTTTATTGAAACTAATAAGAACAAAGATACAACATACCAAAATTTCTGGGACACAGCCAAGGGAGTGTTAAGAGGGAAATTTATAGCACTAAATGTCTACATCAAAAAGTTAGAAAAATATGAATTTGAAAATGTAACATCACAACTAAAAGAACTAGAGAACCAAAAGCAAACCAATCTCAAAGCTAGCAGAAGATAAGAAATAACCAAAATCTGAGATAAACTGAAGAAAATTGAGAGACAAAAAACCATTCAGAATATCAGCAAATTCAGGAACTGGTTTTTGAAAAAAATTAACCATACAGATAGATGACTAGCTAAACCAAGAAAGAAGAGAAAATTCAAATAAACACAATCAGAATCAACAAAGGGGATTTTACCACTGACTCCCCAGAAAGACAAACAACCATCGGATAATATTATGAATACTTTTATGCACATAAACTAGAAAATCTGGAAGAAATGGATAAATCCCTGGACACACACACCCTCCCCAGTCTGAACCAAACAGAAACTGAATCCCTGAACAGACCAATAATGAGCTCTGATACTGAGGCAGTAATAAATAGACTATCAACTTTAAAAAAGCCCAGGACCAGACAGATTCACAACTGATTACATCAGATGTACAAAAAAGAGCTGTTACCATTCCTACTGAAACAATCCAAAAAAACTGAGGAGGACAGACTTCTCTTTGATTCATTCTATGAGACCAGCATCATTATGATACCAAAACCTGGCACAGATATTAAAAAAAAAAAATCAAACTTCAGGCCAATATCCTTGATAAACATCCTCAAAAATCCTACAAAAAATCCTCAACAAAATACTGACAAATCAAATCCAGCAGCACATCAAATAGCTTATCCACCACAATCAAGTGGGCTTTATCCCTGGGATGCAAGGTTGGTTCAACATAAGCAAATCAATATATGTGATTCATCATACAAACAGAACTAAAGACAAACCCTATACGATTATCTCAATAGTTGCAGAAAGACCTTTGATAAAATTCAACATCCGTTCTTGTTAAAAAACCCTTAATAACTAGGTATTGAAGGAACATACCTCAAAATAATAAGAGCCATATATGACAACCCCACAGCCAACATCACACTGAATGGGCAAAAGCTGGAAGCATTTCCCTTCTAAATCAGCACAAGATGAGGATAACCTCTCTCACTACACCTATTCAACAGACTATTAGAAAACATACCATGTAAACCTGCAATCTCATTACTGGGTATATACTCAAAAGAATATAAATCATTCTATTAAAAAGATACATGCACACATATATTCATTGCAGTGCTATTCACAATAGCAAACACAGGGAGTCAACCTAAATGGCCATCAGTGTTATACTGGACAAAGAAAATGTTGGACGTATACACTATGGAATACTATGCAGCCATAATCAAGTGCAAGCTTCTGTACTTTGCAGGAATATGGATGAAACTTGAAGCCATTATCCTTGGCAAACTAATGCAAGAACAAAAAATTAAAAACTACATGTTCTTGCTTATAAGTGAAAGCTAAATGATGACAACACATGAACACATATAAGAGTCCAACACACACTGGGGCCTATTGGAAGATGGAGGGTGAGAGGAGAAGAAGGATGAAAAAAATAACTAATGAGTACTAGCCTTAATATCTGGTTGATGAAATAATCTCTACAACAAACCCCTATGACACAAGTATCCCTATACAACAAACCTGCACATGTACCCCTGAACTTAAAAGTTAAAATAAAAAAATAAATAAGGAGAAAGATTACAAACTAACAATCTAACAATGTGCCTCAAGGAACTAGAGAAGCAAGAATAAACCGACCCCAAAATTAACTTAGGAAAGGAAATAATAAAGCTCTGAGAACTAAATGAAATGGAGACAAAAATACAAAGGATCAACAAAAAAGTTGGTTATTCAAAAAGATAAACAAAATTGAACCACTAGCAAGATTAACCAAGAAGAGAAAAGACAAAATCAGAGTAAATAAAATCATACGTGAATAAAGAGACATTACAAGTGATACCACAGAAATACAAAAGATTATTATGAACCACTGGAAATGATTCCACCGGAACCATTAACAACCTGGAAAACCTATGGGAAATGGATAAATTCTTGGAAACATACAATGTACAAAGATTGAATCAGGGAGAAATAGAAAATGTGAACAGACCAATAATGAGCAGCTAGATTGAATCTGTAACAAAAAGTCACCCAACAAAGAAAAGCCAGAATTAGATAAAATTGTAACAACATTCTACCAAATGTACGAAGAAGAACTAACACCAATTCTCCTGAAATTATTCCAAAAATTTGAAGGGGAGGGAATTCTCCTTAACTCATTCTCAGTCACTAGCATTACCCTAAGGTCAAAAGTAGACAAAAGAAAACTACAGGCCAATATCCCTGATGAATATAGACATCAAATCCTCAACAAAATACTAGCAAATGAAATAAAAAACGTTATATCCAAAAGATAATACATCATAATCAGGTGGGATTGATACCATGGATGCAAAGATGATTCGACATATGCAAATCAATAAATGTGATATATTACATCAACAGTATGAAGTAAAAAAAACAGATGATCATATCAATAAATGCAGAAAAATATCATTTGATAAAATGCAGTATCTTTTCACAATAAAAACTGTTAACAAATAGGCATAGAGGAAACATACATCAAAATAATAAAGGCCATATATGACAATCGCACAGCTAACATCATATTGAATGGGAAAGAGTAAAAAGCCTTTTCTCCATGATTTAAAGCAAGCTGCAGATGCCCACTTTCACTTCTTTTCAACATACTAATGTAAGTACTAGCCAGAGGGAGGCAATCAGGTAAGAGAAATAAACAAAAGCCAACCAAATTAGAAAAGAGGAAGCCAAATTGTCCCACTTTGCTGATGATGCTATCTTATATGTAGAAAAATCTAATGACTCTATCAGTAAAACCTTCGATTTGATAAATGAACTCAGTAAAGTTGCAGGATACAGGATCAATAAACAAAAATCAGTAGCCTTTCTAAATACCAATATTTATCTAACCAAGAATGAAATCAAGAAGGCAACTCAATTTACAATACAGAAAATTAAACTACCCTGGAATAAATTTAACAAGGAAGTGAAAGATTTCTACAAGGAAAACTGCAAAATGCTGATGAAAGATATTAAAGATGACACAAACAAATGGAAAGACATCTCATGCACATGAATCAGAGGAATTAATATGGTTAAAATAACCATACTGTTCAAATAAATCTACAGATTCTATGCAGCCCCTATCAAAATACCAATGTCACTTGTCACAGACTTAGAAAAAATAATCCTAAAATTTATATGAAACCCAAACAGAGCCCAAATAGCCAATGCAATCCTAAGGAAAAAGAACAAAGAAAAAGGGATAACATTACCTTACTTTAAATTATAGTACATGGCTATAGTAATCAAAACAATATAGTATTGTTATAAAAATAGACACATAGACCAACCAAATAGAATAGAAAACCCAGAAATAAAGACACATATTTATAGCCAACTGATCTTCAACAAAGATGGCAAGAACTTACATTAGCAGAAGGATACCTGGTTCAATAAATAGTTTTAGGAAAACTGGATAGCCATGGATAGAAAAAAGAAAGTGTACCCCTAACTCTCAACATATGCAAAAAACAGCACAAAATACGTTAAAGACTTAGCTATAAAACCTGAAACTATAAAAATACTAGAAGAAAATCTAGAAAATACTCTCCTGGATATTAGTCTAAGCAAATAATTTAAGACTAAGACTTCAAAAGCACAGACAAAGAAAATAAAAATAAACAAGTGGCACTTAATTAAAACAAAAAACTTCTGCAGAGCAAAAGCAATAATAAATAGAGGGAAGAAACAACCTGTCAAATGGGAGAGCATTTTGCAAGCTACTCTTTCAACAATGGACTAATATCCAGAAAATACAAGAAACTCAAACAACTTGAAAGGAAAAAAAAAAAATGATATCATTAAAAAAGTGGGCAAAGTAAATGACAGACATTTCTCAAAAGAAGACACACAAATGGTTAACAGGTATATAAAAATGTACTCAATATCACTAATCATCAGAGAAATGCAAATCAAACCAACAATGAGGTATAATCTTATCCCAGTCAGAATGGCTATTATTTAAAAAGACAAAAATGGCAGATACTGGTGAGGATGCAGAGAAAAGAGAACTTTTATACACTGCTCATGGAAATGTAAACTAGTAGAATCACTACAGAAAACAGTATGAACATTTCTCACAAAGCTAAAAATAGGATTACCATTTGATCCAGCGATCCCACCCCTGGATATCTACCCAAAGGAAAATAAATCAATATATCAAAGGGATACCAGCACTCACAAGTTTATTACAGGACTGCTCACCATAGAAAAGATGTATAATCCACCTAATTGCCCATCAATGGTTGAATAGATAAAGCAAATGTGTATACATACATACTGGAATACTATTCAGCCATAAAAAATGAAATTATGTCATTTACAGCAACACAGGTGAAACTGGAGGTCATTATCTTAAGTAAAATGAACCAGGCACTTAAACATGAATATTGCATGTTCTCACTTTTATGTGGAAGCTAAAAATTTAAACACATGAAGGCAGAGAGAGGTAAAATAGATTAGAGATACTGAGAAGGGTGAAAAAGAGGGAAGGGAAAGAATGAAAAAAGTCAGTTAAAGAGTATAAGTGTACAGTAACATAAATGGAATGAATTCAACATTTGATAGCAGAGTAGGATGTCTGTACTTAACAAAAATGTATTTTACTCTGGTGATAAGTACTCTGCATACTTTGACTTCATAACTGTGCATTACATTTAACAAAATTTCTCGTATACCCCATAAGTTTGTACAAACAAAAAAACCCATAATGTTCATGAATCAGCGTATCTGTAAGACTATAAAACATGCAGAACATCTGCTGTTAGAGAGCATGTCTTAAATATCTTTCTAATAAAGAAAACAAGAAACAGAAATACACTTTGGATATAAACTTGCCAAATATTTATTTCTTCACTGAGGCCGAAGCAGCCTGGGTATCATACTATTATCTAGCATTTGTGGTGAGAGGCAATAAAATCTGAAAGCAGGCAGACAACAAGGAGAGTTGGGACAATCAGTTTTACTAAGCAGCTGTGTTGGGGAATTAATCTACTTTTCTCATTCTAGGACTGACTATAGCGACTATAGGAAATAAGGAATAAAGCAATTTGTGCTTACCTCCATCACAATACCTATTAAACTGCATTGAGATCATTCATTTATCTGTTTTTCTACTGTAAAACAGGCAATAAAGGCCAAGCCTAGTCCATCTCTTCATTCTATATTTCAGAAAAATGCCCACTAGAGTACATGCTAAAAAATGTTTGTCAAATACTAACTACATGAAAAGGAATAATACTATGGTTAGCAATACAGTGTAATGATCCAGTTTAATGCTGAGGATAAGGCATTTAGCCAGCAGAAAATTGGTTGAACACTAAAAATATTCTTTTCCCAACTCCTGATCATGCTAGGCTCACAGATATTGCCAAGTTATTTATAGACATTATGACATGCTCATGCCATTTGACCATCGGTGATTTGTTTGATGTTTTCATTACAGTCGCATTTGTAACTATTCGGGACTCTGTTAAGAGTTCCCCTCATCTGTCCATCCACATAGTCCTACCATACACAGATGCTGCAATATATGCTCATTAAATAAATATTATTTGATAGTAGATATTTATTCTAATGTGCAACATACATATGGTGTATTACACACAACAAAGTTCTCCCCTTTCACTATAATTTCCATAGTATGTAATTAAATATCATATTTCTTTAGTAGCCTTAACTATTTCAAAAATGTCAATCAATGAACTAGCTCCATCACACACCAGCAGAGCTATCCCTCTGAAATCAGTGTTGTTCAGAAGTCTGTTCTAAAGATATGGACAGAGCACAGAAAGAAAAAAGTAAACCAAAATCATTTCTGACCAAAAAATTAGAGGACACTGAATATTGAAAATTACCATAGCAGGATATTTAAATCAAGTTTTTATAACCATTCAAACTTTTCTTAGCTGAAGTCCGTGTTTTTATGCTACGCATGCTATTTTTCATTTGTGGTTTATACATTCATTCTCAACTTCCTAAATGTTGTTTCCAGAATACCAAAGTCATAATGATGTTTTAACCTCCAAAACAAATTTCTTATGTAATTATTGCCAACAGAAGTTTTCTCATTTCCTTACTCTTTTGCAATTTTGGCAATCCTGTATTTCAGGTCTTTTTATTACATTATGTGATCATGGTGTCATTTATTTAATTACTACTACTTCTGAATAGTTCAGGAACTAATCTTAGGAAAATGGAAAGGCAAAACAATTTACAAAAACACTTTTAAAAATCAATAACCAGCACCCTCCCAAAAAACCTGACAAAATCTAATATATTGAGTGATTCCCAGTGATACCTAAATGATTTTAAATATTTGTAGACCAATCATATTATCAGATTATTATGTCAGAAACAGAATCTAGCATTGCAAAATAAACAGGCTAAATAATAATTTTGCATTAGAAGTTGGACTTGATCCTACTTTACCTCTTCTACTAAACTTATCACTGTGCCTTATACATATAGATTAATTTAAAAATGTATGGGAGGTATAGCTATTATCTATCTACTCATTTTCTGTCTAGATGACATACCTTGAATTAGCTGGCTCGTCCCACCAGCCATGAGGCAGATGATCCATAAAGGCCAAGCACAGATACTCCAGCTCCATCTGTGATGCCCTTCCTTTATTTCTAACATTCCTCCTATTCTATTCCAGACTTAAGCAGCTCAGGTGCTCTGGCTTTGAATGCCTTTGCAGGTCCCATCTGTGTTCTTTGGACTTCGCAGAAATTAGCTTAAAAGATATCTAAGCCAAGGTTCATGCCTGAAATGAACTTGACTCATTTCAGACTCATTTCTCTGACTGCTCCAGGTAAGATACTTTTTATTAGCTCTTACTTTAAAATTTAAACTCTAGCTCTGGCCCAGCTGTATCACCTGAGTTTACTTAGGTCTACTGAGAGGTTTTATTCCGTACTGAGAGGTGGAAATAGGCGACAGAAACCAAGGAAATGCTGCAGTCCTTCAAGGGTAGTTTCCATACGTCCTCACCTCAGGACACTTGGATTCTAAAAGAGTGGCCCAAAGCCATTTATTTATACAATATCTCAACAAATATATAGAGTGCACTTAGTATGCACCAGACTCATTAGAGACAAACAAGGATGAAATTTGACAGCTTTCTAGCAGAGTACATAATTCAACATGGGAGTATGTAAATCTATGATGTGTCGTAACTTAACTCCTATGTTTATTGAAGAAAAACAAGCAAATTTTCAGCGACCCATGAAAGTAGTTTCATAGAAAAATGTGAAGAGAGATTAGAGAGAAAATAATTCTTCGTGCCTTGCTGACTATTATAAACTTTACAAAATGAACACGTATTACAACTATAATTAGAAAACAAAACAATACATTTTTCAAATTTTAAAAAATCACTGTCATATTTCCAGGCCAGTTTATCACCAAATCCCCCCAAAAGTAATAATAAAAGGGGTAATCACACAAATTTTCAATTATTCATGAGCTAATCTCATTTTTTTTATTGTATTTTAGGTTTTGGGGTACATGTGAAGAACATGCAAGATTGTTGCATAGGTGGCAATGTGGTTTGCTGCCTTCCTCCCCATCACCTACATTTCTATAACACTAAGTGAATGTCTAATGATGCTAAAATGCCTATTTCAGGATAATGTTTATCTCACTCCCTCATGGGCTTCAGACCTGAAAATTGAATCTCCCTGATTTGAGGCACAGTGGAACTCTAAACTCTTCATGGTGAAAAGTAGAGACTTTGCAGTAAGACCCTCATGAGTTGTTCTGGGCTCTACCTCTTAGTATCCTGAGTCTTAACAAACTGTGAAAACAATAAAAACTACTTCAAAAGGTTTGCCATAAACCTTATGTGAGGTCATGCAGGTAGATTTTTAACCCATTTATAACCTTTGTTTACTTTTTGACTCAAATAATACAGTTGTGATCACAGGTCCACTATTTCTAGTTAAATAACATCCAGGAGCCTGGGGTTTTATTTTGTTATGCAGAACAACCCTGGCACAAGTAATAACCACTTAGCGTGGGGCTAGAAGGAAGGACCATGTTTGAAAAACCCTAGAAGGTAAGGATTTACGGCAGGAAAAGGTGTCTGTGAGGTCAATTTCTTGAGTAGCTACTGACAGCTATCATTTTTTCACCACAGGGGCAACACCGACTGACCTAGAGGGAAGGAGGAAGCATATCAGCTACAATTACTAAAGGAGGTCTATGCTTGGAGGAATAAAAATGAAAGAAAAAAATTAGTTCCTGGGCAAACCTGGACTGTGTTTAATGTGTTTAACTGTTTCTTATGAAGGTGGTTCTAATTATGCACGTATGTATTTTTCAAAGCTTGTATATTAAGGTTCTTTCTGATACTGAAAGATATGGATATATTTGGTAATTCACTGTACTGTTATTTTGAAAGGTGTTTTTTGTGTTAAATCAAAGTTCAGTCATTACTGTCATCTAACTTGAAGATGATGGATTTTACATGTTCTCCATTCATTAAATGGTGGTGGAAAGATCACATCATGCCAGACATTGTGATAATGGCTAAAAATAAATAGTGGGGATCCAAGCTAACAGATGCCTGTTAAGATAAAGGCACGTATGTCCCATCTCTTGTAACTGTTTAGAAGAATACCAGTTGTTATTTATCAAAACTTGCAACACTTCTGATGTTGAAGCTTTAAAAACTACAATGTTCTAATTATCCTTTGGATATTTTATGTCTTCCTTGTGAAGCATAATGCTTTGTTTTGTATTAATTATGCAATGTTTCCCTATGATTTGGAATAATATAGTTTATTTATTGATGTATTTTAACACAAAAAAAAAACACATGAAAATAAAACCTTTCCAGAAAATATAATGCCTGGGTTTGTTTCATACTTCTTAACCTTTTGTTTCTCTTGAGTACTCAAGATGGTAGGACTTCATTAACAGACTGTAGCTCAGGCCCACTGCACAGCTACCACTAGCCAGCACTTCCTTTGTTTCTCTCTTATTCAGGAAGGCTTATCTGATGCTTTTTCAAAGGCAGACCCCCCACCTTTAAAATATCTATTTTACGTAAAATATTCATCTTGTTTCACTATAACCAACCTATTATTCAGTTTTACATCTTTAAAATTTTTCAAATTTTAATAGATATTTTTAAAAGAGCTCTCATCCAAATTAAGCTGTTAATGGTTTTTAAATTATGCATTTTTTTTCTTTATGAAGCTGGGAGCTACCTTATAGTAAAATGGATTCTGCTTTAGGACTCAAGCAATTTGTACAATGGAAAGAAAAAAAAAAACAGAAAAAGTGAGTGGCTGAGTACTTCACTTGGGTAAAGGTCTAGTTGAGAAAGGCTTCATTTTCTAACCTTCATGGAGATATAATAATTACTGAATTGAATGCAGATCCAGTCTTCACAGGTGTGATAATGGTTTAAATGTTTTCTAAACCTATAAATTTGAATTCAAATTGTCCCAGAATGGCAGGAGGGTACCTAGCCTCCACAATAAAAACAAAGGCTGTTAGAGAAAGATCTGAACCATCTGGGAAAGAACACCTTCGAAATCCAAAAAGGAGGCAAGTTGGTGGAGGAGGGGAGAGCAAGGTAAGGGGCGTGTGTGTGTGGGTGTGTGTGGGTGTGTGTTTCTGATTCAGCATGTGTTCCTGGACTCCTGAGCGCTAGTTTATTCCCTGCAGCAGAGGGAGGATGCCTAGGCTGGCAGCCTGACACCTGGGTGCAAGTGTAGGCTTGTCCTAAGCAGCTGGTTAACTGTGGACAGGAAATGATTACAAATTCTATTTCCAACCCTCAAAAGTGAGCATAATAGTCTCTACATAGCCCTAATGTTATGTGCTCAGAATACGAAAGTTAAAATAGAAAAACAGTTTTTAAACTGTAAAGCAATAAACAAATGCAAACCATTCTGCAAGCTCTGTAAATGCCATTACCAGCTTCCTATCCTCCACTCAAGGACATATGTTTTAGGCTCTGGGAAATAAAACTTCCTTGGATTCCTCAGTGTTCCTGTGAAAAGTCTTTTTCTTTTCTCAGACCGTGAGAATTAAATCTGTAGTCCTTTGTCTAGTTAGTGGCTGGATCCAAAAGAATAATAAAATATCTCTGATATCCCCCGAGAAAGCCCAAAGGTTACATCCGGGACTTGGTCTCTAGGTTAAGCCCTAGAGTGCTGGGGAGAGTGGAGTGCCATCTTCCTAACTATTTACATATCAAAAGAGATGAGACCACAGAACCTAAAGACATCAGTAGTACACACAAAGTGAAAACAAGAGGGCTATCAGGCTTCAGGGAAAAGGTATTTACATCCCAAAGCATTGGAGTTAGGGCTCTAGCTCATGTGTTTCCATGAAGACCCTTTCAGGAGGGTAGTGGGACAACTTCTTCCTTCTCCTTTGTAAGGAGAAGAAATCATCTTTTCCTGTCCTTGCCCTATGGAGTGTGTGGCCACTAGAGTGGGACAATAGATGTGGCTTTCATTGCATCTCCTCAGGGGTGAGGCCCAACACAAGCAGGAAGCTGGACACACTTAATATGAGGTATTTAGTAGGAAATCTGTCTGGGATGCAGAATCCCTTCTGTGTAAATTTTAAATTTTAAAATGTAATTAAAAACCCAAACATAGGCTTTATTAATGATGTATGGAAAGAAGGAAGAAGATGCAGTCTGTTCATATGGTGATTAAGAACACAGACTGTGAATAATTAGATTGATCCAGAATAGAATCCAGTTGTATCACCTCTTGTGTGATCTTCAGATTAAGTTTCTTGATTAAACTTTATTTTCTCATTGTATTAAAAATGAGACACCTTTTGTAGTTGTTTCTAAACGTATGCGTTATAATTACTTATACAAAGAACTAAGCAGTGCCTGAGGAATTTCTGGAACAAAGAAGGAGCAGTTTGATTGAAGGTGGGGGCAGTGTATTAGTTTCCTAATGCTGCTGGAACAAATTACCACAAATTTAGTACTGAAAAACAATATAAATGTATTATCTTACTGTTTGGGAGGCCAGAAGACAAAAATCAGTTTCACTGAGCTAAAGTCAAAGTGTCCACAGGCTCCTTTGTTCTGGAGACCCTAGGGGAGAATGTGTTTCTTTGATCTATCCAGCTTCCAAAGGCTATGCAACATTCCTTGGCTTATGGCCCGCTTCCTGCATCTCCAGTGCATAGCTTCTTCACATCTTTCTTTCTGTCCCTTTGTTCTGTCAAGTTGCCTTCTGTCTGACTCTGACTCCTCCTGCATCTTTTCTATGAGAACATTGTGATGATATCTGGCCCACTCAAGAAAATTGGGGATAAAATTCTCATCTCAAGATTCTTAATTTCATCATGTCTGCAAAGTCCTTTTTACAATATAAGGTGATGTATTTATTGTTCTAGGAATTAGAACAATGAAATCTTTAGGGGGACATTGTTCAACCTACCACAGGGTTTTGAAGGTCAGTGTTTGAAGCACATTTTATAGGCTTAAAAAATGTACATATTACAGAAAAGAAGTCTGAAATTGTGGGAGGATCCAAAATGGTGCCAGCCCTGGTTAGTGTTCAATAAACACAACTGTTGTTAACGTTTCTAAATTAAGAAGAGCAGACTTAGGTATTTTCTCCAGACTGGAGAGCTTCAAAGCAAACAAAAAAAAATTCATTACGTAACTGGAGGGAAGGCATGAATGACCAGCAGAAAAAGAGGAAGGTCTGGGTGGAAAACTTCAAGAGGGCTCCTGGATTGATGTTTATCTTTGGTCTTCTAGCCCAGTCCTGTTTATATTAATGTATCATTGGAGCAAATAGTAATAGCAAAAGTGAGTACCACATTAAATTCTCTGTGAAAATTTGGAGTGCAAGGCAGACCTCCCTTTGGGACATCAAGGTAGAGAGTGGCAGATAGGAGTATATGAGTGAATGATCAGATGATGAGGGCAGAAAACAGATATTCTCTGCATTCAAAGATCAGTCTTAGAACAGTGTGACATAGCATGACATGTAACTTTGAGAGTCAAACAACAATATCAACAGTGCCTGAGACTTTCTGGACAAACAAACTAGAAGAGGAAACGAGGAATGATGGATGATCCCACTCTGGTTATGATTCCTTATTTGAGAATTATCCTGAAATTTCCTGTTAGGGATTTCCAGAAACTGGTGGGATGTGAGAGAAGGAGAGATGGCGCTTCTGTAATAGCAAGATTGGGCAATGTTTCTCTCCTCTGCTAGAACATCAAAGTTACAAGATAGGAGTTCATTTGTACTAGATTTCCCATAAAGACGGAGACAAAGGCTTATGTGCTATACCTATACTAAGCCCACAAGCCCACATCTGGGGCCTTATCTTTAGCTGAATGTATGGTATCTCTGTGGAAATATGTTATCCTCTGCCTTCAGACTGGTAGTGACAGGTGACTGGGATGTGCCTTTTACTTTCAATAGTCCGATGGGGAAAATACGATTATTAGCTATGGCAGTGGAAGAAAATTTTAATTAGGAAACAAAGCTTAGCAGGAGAGGAGAGCCAGAGAAGTCACAGGGAAGCCACAGGTTACAACGGATTTGTGAACTCAGCCAAGCACAGTGGTGGCAGGGCTGAGCTGCTAAAAAAAAAAAAAAAAAAAAAAAAAAGACATGTTATACACAAATACTCATGTATATGGGCAAAAAACTCCAGGACCGTGTTTGTGACTAATTGTAAAACATTTTATTTTTGTTTCTGTTCTGTGGAAAGTGTAACATATTCCAACAACGGGTTTTAATGTAGATTTTTTTTTTTGCACCCATGCTGTTGATTGCTAAATGTAATAGTCTGACAGTGACACTGAATAAATGTCTTTTCTTAAAAAAATATACTATCTAATTTCACATTAATTTAGGATTTTTAAAGAAAATCCTAAATCTTAAAATAA
>CAUYLG010041927.1:0-159410 GCA_963573385.1 Cacajao melanocephalus | reverse complement strand
TTATTTTCATCCCTGATTCCTTCCTGTCTCCATTGTTAAGCACAATTATTGACATTAAAAGAGGTTTTTAATACCAATTTTTAGACTGCATTCTAGCCTGGGCAATAGAACAAGAATCCCGTTCTCTCTCCCTCTTTCTCTCTGTCCTTCATTCTTTTTTTTTCTTTCTTTCACTCTTTCTTTCTTTCTTCTCTTTTCCTTTCTTTCAAAAAAAAAAAAAAGAATTTGAAAGAATTTAGAGGAATGATAGAAATGTACTAAAACTGGACCATGGCACAACTATATATTTACCAAATATCACTGAACAAATCTCTTATATTGGGTAAATTTTAGGTATAAAAATGACATCTTAATAGAACTTTTTTTTTTGGAGACAGAGTCTTGCTCTGTCACCCAGGCTTGCAGTGGTGTGATCTCGGCTCACTGCAACCTCCGCCTCCTGGGTTTAAGCAATTTTCATGCCTCAGCTCCCGAATAGCTGGGATTACAGGTACCTGCCACCATGCCCTGCTAATTTTTGTATTTTTAGTACAGATGGGGTTTCCCCATGTTGGCCAAGCTGGTTTTGAGCTCCTGACCTCAAGTGATCCCCCTGCGTCAGCCTCCCAAACTGCTGGGATTACAGGCATGAGACACTGTGTCCGGCCATATGGCTTTTTAAAAAGCAATTGCCAAATACATATTTATATTTATTTTTTCTATATATTTAGTAACTCCAGGGGAAACAAATACATAAGAAAGAGAAAGTAATAATATTTTGTTTGGATATAAAATAAATAGTCATAATAAAATTATTATGTATTCATAAATCAATAAATATTGATTTGACTTTAAAAATGGCTTTATTAGAAGGAAAGAGGGGGTCTATAAAACTGCTAATTTCGGGCCGGGCGCAGTGGCTCATGTCTGTAATCCCAGCACTTTGGTAGGTTAAAGCAGGCAGATTCCTTAAGGTCAGGAGCTCAAGATCAGCCTGGCCAACATAGAGAAATCCCATCTCTACTAAAAATACAAAAATTAGTCGGGTTTGGTGGCATGCACCTGTAATTCCAGCTACTTGGGAGGCTGAGGCATGAGAATCACTTGAACCCAGGAGGCAGAGGTTGCAGTGAGCCAAGATTGCACCACTTTATTCCAGCCTGGGCAACAGAGCGAGACTCTGTCTCAAAAAATAAAAATACAATAAAATAATACCGCTAATTTATCATCTTCAACAGTAGGAAGCCAAAGAATAGTGCCAAAAATCGGACAAATCAAGAAATAGCAAAATAAGCATATTATTTAGTACGGCAGTGAGCAGCAGAAGAAATAAAATGGTCATTCCCAGGAATGAAAAGATTTTGAACAGTTTGTAAAATGAAATGATCTAAAAATGCAATAGTAAAGCTGATTACATGGATCAAGAAAAGTGCTACAAGAATGCCAGACACTATACAGCCTATACCAGACCTTCATCCACTAGAGGGTGTTAAGGGCAACGAACACCACAAAAGGACCAGAACTACTAATAGGTGACTCGAGGTCAGATGTTGGAGAGAAGCAACTCTTTGAAAAAGCTTTGCACGAAGCCTCAAAGTGGGGTTCTAGACAGCCTAATAGTAAAAAAAAAAAAAAAAAAAGCAATTTCACACTTCTTGTAATTTAAGAGCAAAGCATAAGCATGTTTAGTTAAGAAAAAAAGAGGACCAGCACTTTGGGAGGCCGAGGCAGGTAGATCACGAGGTCAAGAGATCAAGACCACCCTGGCCAACATGGTGAAACCCCGTCTCTACTAAAAATACAAAAAATTAGCCCATCTCTACTAAAAATACAAAAAATTACTGTGGTGGTGTGTGCCTATAGTCCCAGCTACTTGGGAGGCTGCGGCAGGAGAACCGCTTGAAACCGGAAAATGGAAGTTGCAGTGAGCCAGGATCGCGCCACTGTACTCCAGCCTGGCAATAGAACAAGACTCTGTCTCAAAAAAAAAAAAAAAAAGAGGATCAAAAGAAAATTATTATAGATTGTGAGACACAGAAGTAGTAACATTTAACTTCTGAACCAGTCATTTTAATCCAGTCTCCAGCTGGGGGGCCTTAGAGCTTGGATGGAGAGATGGAAAGTAGGGAAGTGACTGCTAAAAGGTATGGGGTTTCTTGTGTCCAGGCACGGAGGCTTACACCTGTAATCCCAGCACTTTGGGAGGTTGAGGCGTGTGGATCGCCTGAACTCAGGAGTTCAAGACCAACCTGGGCAACATGGTGAAAGCCCATCTCTACCAAAAATACAAAAATTAGCTGGACATGGAGGTGCACACCTGTGGTCCCAGCTACTCAGGAGGCTGAGGTGGGAGGATCGCTTGAGCCTAGGAGACGGAGGTTGCAATAAGCAGAGATTACACCACTGCACCCCAGCCTAGGTGACAAAGTGAGATCCCATCTCAAAAAATAAAGGTATGGGGTTTCCTTAAGGTTGCATTTTTAAGGACAGAAAGTATTAGAATAATGTTTTTCAAACAGGTTGCAATCCAATAATGGGTCCAGGAAAAATCCAGCAGAGATCAATTTTGGTCAATCACTGGTCACAATCGATAATTTTCTGAATGGGACAGAATATACCCCAGTACTTAGAACATGGTAAAGATAAGCAGCATTTGGCAAGACTAATTCTAAGTTATAGTCAACATATACATATGTGTGTGTACTGGGTCATGACATAAAAGCTACTGCATCCTTAGGGTCACAGTCTTTTTTAAGCTCAAAAGCACTAAGCAAGAACCTGAACACCTTTACCATATCCTCCATTCCACCACTATCCCCAAAGGAAGAAAAGTAGTCATCATTTCTTCAACTAAGCCAAATGAGTACTACAGAAGATGCATTTGCTGTTGTCCACGGTTCCCAATAAAAATAACTAAAAGCCTTGAAAGTACATTGTAAAAATTTGACTAAAATAAAGTTCATTTTCTACCCATGGGAAAAGAACTGGTTAGAAAAAAGAAAAAAATTCTTGAGGAGGGAAAATACTTTTTAAGAAAAAAACTCTTCGGTCATTTAAAATTTATCCTCTCTATTAAAAGTAAGGCTGCTACTCTGAATGTAAATCTATAATTGTCTATGTTATATTTGTCAACTTAAGCATCTCCTTTGATGTTCCCACTTGTTTCTGCTAATCAATGGAACATATCCACATTGTGTCTTTCAACAGAATTTTAGAAAATTGAAGAAAAAATTATAATTTTGAGAAGTCACTGACAAGCATTTTTTAAGAATGGGCCTGGCATGGTGGCTTACATCTGTAATTCTGGCACTTTGAGACACCAAGGTGAGCGGAGCACCTGAGGTCAGGAGTTTGAGACCAGCCTGGCCAACATGGTGAAACCCCACCTCTACTAAAAACAGAAAAATTAGGCAGGCTTGGTGGCACATGTCTGTAACCCCAGCTGCTCAGTAGGCTGAGGCAGAAGAATCACTTGAACCCGGGAGGCAGATGTTGCAGTGAGCCAAGATCATGCCACTGCACTCCAGCCTGGGTGACTGTCTCGAAAAAAAAAAAAAAAATCAAAGAATGACAACATGACATTTTTTTTTATTTAAAATATGAAAAGAAAAATTTTAGATCATAAGGTATTTTAACAAACAAGACAGAAAGAAAACTTGACAGAAATAAGTTATTCAAGGGACTTTCAGGTCATATGAAGACTTCATGCTGCTACATTTGCCAAAGATTTCAGAATATCTTGTCACACCAGGAAAAGAACATTCATATTCAGAGAGACACTGACAGAAAAATACAAAAGGGAAATACAAGACACAGAGGCTGAAAATCAGGATTCAAGTTCAATTCTTCAGTTACCACCTATGTAACTAAGACTGGGAGATTCATTTGATAGTCTCTGTGCTTTGGTGTTCTTATCTATGAAACAGGGATAATAAAGCCCAACCTACCTGACTGAACTATTGTGAAAATCAAAACTGATATACACAGGAGTGTTTTGTAAACTGTACTTAACAGATATCAGTTGGGTTTTTTGTGTACCAAAACTATATACATTTTTATTCATCAATTAATAAACAATATAGAACACTATAGCTTAAATAATTTTTAATGATGAAATAATGAAAGCTTTCCCCATGCTAAGAAACAAGGCAAAAATACTCTCTCTCACCACTCCGAATCCACATAATACTTGCCAGTGCAATAAGACAGGAAAAATAATGAAAAGGTGTACTTATTCATAAGGAAGAAATAAAACAGTTTATAACCACAGGTGTAAACAGGGGTTATTTGGTTTTTTTGTTGTTGTTGTTGAGATATAGAGGGTCGCTCTGTGGCCCAGGCTGGAGTGCAGTGGCATGATCTCAGCTCATTGCAGCCTCCACCTCCTGGGTTCCAGCAATTCTTCTGCCTCAGCCTCCTGAGTAGAGTAGTTGGGATTACGGGAGTGCGCCACCATACCCAGATAAACTTTTTTTTTTTGAGCTGGAGTCTCGCTCTGTCTCCCAGGCTTGAGTGCAGTGGTGTGATCTCGGCTCACTGCAACCTTCACCTCCGAGGTTCAAGTGATTCTCCCACCTCAGCCCCCGGAGTAGCTAGGACTACAGGCACACACCACCACACCCAGATAATTTTTTGTATTTTTAGTGGAGACAAGGTTTCACCATGTTGCCCAGGCTGGTGTCAAACTCCTAAGCTCAGGCAATCTGACCACCTCAGCCTCCCAAAATACTGGGATTACAGGAATGAGCCACCATGCCCAGCTGATATACGTTTTTATAATTTACTAATATTCTCAGTCCTGTAGGTGACCCAGAATCTGAAACCAAGCAGGGCTCTGTACTCTCTTTAATCTCAAATGTTAAGGGTAACGTTTCACTCCCATACAGTTCAAGCTTTCAGCAATGCAATGTGCCACAACTTAGGGTTCTAATAAAAAGGACTATGCTGAGATACTACTATCAGTACTATTTTCAACACTTAGTTTTCCAAGTATCCCCACTGCTGAACATCCCTTACTTGGTTAGACCACCCCAATGAAGCAAAACAAATTATCTCTAGTTTGTGTGTATCTGCTCTAATCCTCTTCCCTACCCATCCCCCAAACTGAGTTGACTCCAAAACCATAAAACAAAATTTAGCCAAGTAGCCACAAAGGAGATACAAAATTGATGAAACAAAAGTAAGTCTTCCCATGGTTGATTAAATATAAGCTCTTTTAATCAATTAAAACTGGTTAAATTAACTAATGCTCTCCAGTTCCTAAGTCTAATAAAGAAAAGCTTTTAGCACTCTTAGACCACCTAAAACTAGTAAGCAACTCTCTCCTATTCATCCCCAAGCACTTTTAATTTTTATTTTAAAATTTAAAATATTTCCCCACTTCAACCAATTGTTTAGATTAACCCACAGCCTACTAGTTCTGATCACATTGGTTAAGAAAACACTTGACTGTATTTCTTTAATTATAGAAGGACGCCCATACATCCCAGGTTACCTGGAACTGTTTGAAACTAGTTATTGGCATCACTTTTTATTCTCAAAAGTACCCAAACTTGAATGCTAAAGTTTATATGGTCATCTTATTTATAGCAGACATAAAGTTGTTGCACACAGAAAGAGTGAGGGGCTAGCCTTAGGACCCCCATCACTTTCCAGGAAACCCCTAAGGGCCATCCCATATAAAAAATCTTAACAAAAACAATAAGCTTGCTGTACAGAACAAAGCCCTCTTCTAATCTGATTGCTGCTCTTAAGCTCTTCTTATATAAAAACCCTAGAGCTGATGTACACAAGTATTCACCTACTTTAAAAATACTGCAAATCCATAAAACATTCTAGCCTTAATCAAAGCCTGGGAACACGCCTAAGCACATGCACATAAATCACAAAGAAACAGTCAACTAGGAATCTAAACTACTACATTGTATCATCAATCTAAAATCCTGCCTGGTCTTATTTATTTATTCATTTATTTTTCAGACAGGGTCTTGCTCTGTCACCCAGGCTGGAGTGCAGTGGCACAATCACAGCTCACTGCAGCCTCAATCTCACAGGCTCCAGCAATCCTCCCACCTCAGCTTCCCAAGTAGCTAGGACTACAGGCACACACCACCACAACCGGCTGATTTGTTTTTATTTTTAGTAGAGACAAGGTCATGCTATGTTGCCCAGGCTGGTCTCCAACTCTTGAGCTCAAACAATCCTCCCACCTTGGCCTCCCAAAGTATTGGGATTACAGATGTAAGCCACTGCACTTGGCCCTGTGTGGCCTTAGATAAAATTTCTCACTTTTCTGAACTAGTTTTCACTTAGGCAAAACTGGAACAATGTTTGTCTCCTCTACTTCCATAGAGAAACCACATTAGCAGGTATAGTGAAATGCTTAGAGTGCTTTATAAAAGCAATGGATTGTCATCCCATAAAGCAGAAGGCTGAGGTTACCTTGCATAAAAATTCAAGAGGTGGCCGGTGGTTTTCCCTGCTCCTTTCCTTCAGATTTCTAATTCAAATGTGCTATTGGGACTGTATATAACATGATAAAAGAGTCACTTAAAAAGTGAAATGCTGGTACACTTGGTGCTAACAAACTTAGTAGTAATAATCTGTAATCAGGAGTCATAGACTTCTATATCTATGGTTGAGCTTGAACAAGTCTATGAAGCCCCCACATGGTAAATAAAATAACGTGAGTGAGTGAATGGGCACATTCACACATGACCATATTTTCCTCTGGTCAATCAATAATTCTCCAGTACAGAGAAAAGGACCCTCAGACAGAAGACAAGTTTCAATTCTTATTCAGCTACTTACTTCCATTGTTGCCTTGGATAAGTCACTTACCTCTGTGCGCTTCAATTTCCTTATCTTTCCAAAGGAAATATTTGTCTCATCTACTTCAAAAGGGGTGGTTGGGAGAATAAGATGAGAAGTAACTGATCAAAGTACTCCACAAAAATCAAGAGTTACCTCTTTTAAAATCACCATTCAACGACTGGTAAGAATCTTGTCTGCGGGTAGTTCTTACCTATTTAGAAAGGAACAGCTAAAGAATAAGGAAAGCAAACAGGCCAGGTGTGGTGGCACACACCTGTGGTCCCAGCTACTGAGGAGGCTGAGGAGGGAGGATCACTTGAGCCCAGGAGGTCAAGGCTGCAGTGAGCCATGTTCATACCACTGCACTCCAGTCTGGGGGGCAGAGCAAGACTCTGTTTCAAAAAACAAACCAAACAAACAAAAAAACCAATAACAAAAAAGGGAAAGTAAATAAAGTCACAATTAAAATTCACCATAACCCCATCCCCCAGTTCCTTGATTCGCTGAGCTAAAACCATGCTGAGGAGATATAAAGATCACAAGTTCTATTTCCGCCAGCTCAGACTGTTCAGCGACCAGTGTTTCACGCTGATAAATGCCTCCCAAATCTCAAAGCACAAAGTGAGAGTTCACAAGGTTAGGCGCATTAATTAGCAGTACTCATTTGGATTCTGTATTCATCAAACACAACAAGCAGCTATTCAATATTTGCCTATTTGCACTACTCTAAGATCTCTAATTCAAAGATCCAACCACAGTACAAAATAAAGCCCAAGAAAATAAACGAAAATAAACCTGTCACCATTAGAATGTGCCTCAAAGTAAATTAGCAGCTTTAAACCATGGCAAAGGGTCTGCAACAGGCCTGCAGCAGAGATAGCATTAGTAATGAATGTGCAGGTTACAAAAGTGGGCCCCTGCTGCAAAAGAAAGAAAAAAATTAAGTAGGTACAATCAAAGAGACTACTTTTTTAGACTTTAATAAATTCCTATTAACTCCTTTTGCTTAGCTCCTTATTGATCTGTAATCCACACAGGAAGAACACAGCATTATATAGTACTCTTTCAGTCTTTTAAACTCAAAAAGTCTATTTCCATACTTTACATCAATTAGCTTTCCTTCCTAGATCCAGAATAAGCAACATTTTATAAAAAATAAAATAACTGCATTAGTTTGCAAGCGTAGATTAAGAGACTAACCATGACCCCTTTATTGCATGTCCTAGGTGAAAAGTACAGGATGAAACAGAAACTGCCACTGCTTTTAAAGCAGCCCACAGGACTGCAGTTCTCAACCACATACACAGCAGAATCACCTTTGGGGTTTATAAATATTTGAATGGGTAAGCCCAATCTTACACCCACCCAATCAGAATCTCTGTGGGGGATCTCCAGGTATGAAAATTTTTTTCTGATACATGCCTTATTAAGATATAAAAGTACTATCAAAGAGCATATGTTTCCCAGCTTATAGAAGCTCTAGGACAGACACAAACCAGAAAGAAAAACAAATAAATCATTACATTCTCTTTAGATTTGGGGTAAATGGCCCTATCTATTACCAAAAGCTTCCATCTTCAATTTTAACGGTGATGAACTCAATGGGAGATGAACAATGAGATAACAACACTTCTCTCCATGCCCTATCTGGGGCCAGTCTGACATCAACTCAGCACCAAAAGTGTAAGACTTGGACACATACTCTCAAATCTGAAAGGCCTCCAAACAAGTGACTAATGATTATATTGATTATCGGCCATCCTATGTTTTTATTTTGAGACCGAGTCTCCCTCTGTCACTCAGGCTGGAGTGCAGTGGCGTGGTCTCAGCTCACTGCAACCTCCACCTCCCGGGTTCAAAAGGAATTCTCCTGCCTCAGCCTCCTGAGTAGCTGGGATTACAGGTGTGTGCCACCACACCTGGCCAATTTTTGTATTTTTAGTAGAGACAGGGTTTCACTATGTTGACCAGGCTGGTCTCGAACTCCTGACCTCGTGATCCACCCACCTTGACCTCCCAAAGTGCTGGGATTACAGGCATGAGCCATCGCACCCAGCTGACCATACTGTTTTTTAAGATCAGCTTCAGGAGCTCTGATGAGATTCAATGAACTTCTGGAAAGGACACTATGAACTCTTTCATTTAGCACTATAACTCATATCCCTTGGGCAAGTATAACAACGGTAACTTTTTTTAACAACCCTGTAAGGAATAATGGCATTCAAAGATATCTCTAGGAGCTACCCTTTCAAATCTCCTGAAGAATGTCAATATCCCCAAACAGCAAGGAGACAAATTTCTTTCAGAAGCGAGGTGATTTAAGCCACACCATTTCTCGAAGAAGAAGCGTTACCCATTCTTCTATCCTAACTCTTCTTCAACGTCATGTGCTCAAGTCTTCAAACACCAAGAAGATAGGGAAGGCATTTATACACTTGCCTAAACCATATTGAGAGCGTCTCATAGGAAGCAGTTCTGCTCTGACCCATAATAAAGGCTGAGCTTTTCCAGTCATCCTCCCATCTAACAAAGAAAGGCAGCAGAAATTTCACTTTCTCAAGCAAGCCTTCCTTGATTAAAACCATAAGGCTGAATTCCCCCAGGGAGGAAAATGGAATTTTCTTGCTACAGATCATTACAAGGACTCAAAAAATCTGTGCAGGCACTGGGGCTAAGTGGCAGGTAATAAAGAGACAACTCCATCATTCAGAATTATGAGGCATCAAGAAAACCAGGTCAAAAAATTATTATGTAGCCTAGAAAGAAAACACAAAAGCAATCATGACTGTGCTTGAGTGATTATTTTCTCTTATGATATCCACAATTTTAATAACATAATACTTACAGAATTTAAAACTATGCTTAATTTACATCTGTAAAAGTAAATTCATTGCTGAAACCAGCCACATTCCCTCTCAAAATAAGTAATTTTAGGAAATGCCCTCTATCATAGCAACCCTTTGATAGAACACACCACACACATACATTATCTGAGTTACAAACAGCAGATACCAACCTGGCTGTCCCGCGCTGGGAATCCATGATAACCTGGAGTCAGAGGCTCGTTCTATGAGAAAGACAAGAAAAATACCAAACTATGAGAGGAAAGAAAAGTTAAGAATAATCAAAATCATCCAAACTGATCAAATACAGATTCCTGCCCTGGTTCCTAAAATGTTCCATTAGCTATAATTCACCCTACCTAAGTGTATATATCTCCTCGTTAAGTCTCTACAATGGCAAAAACAAAAACAGTATTTGCTTAGGAGCACTATTCATAAAAATTATTTTCCTCCTTATGCAGCTAAATGTGTTTCCTTCCCAGTATATTTAGGCAGGGTGCTACTGAGACTGGGGTCAGAGCAATTCCTAACTTCATCATACAATGTAGGACCTCAGCAACCCCAGTCCCAACTCATGGTAAGCCATAGCACCCCTAAATACTAGGCTAACCATTTGGTTTATTTTCAAATGTCCCCTGGATAGAAAGGGGACAAGTACCAACCCTGCTGAGAACTGCCTCTTGACTCAGAAAAGTTTTCTCATCTCTATCAACCTGTTTCCCCTCAGTTTTCACTTTTTTAATTGTTTTATCCCCTCAGTTCTTTGAAATCTGGATGAAATTCGATCTCTGTTCAAGACTTCCTCTACTACTCTATATCATCCTATGGACTCAAGTGACTCCTCGTAATATTTAATATGTATTTAGCTTATTTATGCAGTTTACTTTTTATGTTATTTATTATTCCAATTAATCTTTTTTTTAAGGTATATCATGTGGAGTATCTGTCTCATCTTCACTGTAAACCACTAAATCAAGATCCTTGAGGGCAAAGATGATAGCTAATAAAAGCTATGCAAACCCTAATTTAGTATAAGGTCATATAACACGAGCACTCATTTCCAGCTTACTTGACCCATTCAATCATTCAGTTAATATATACTAGTATTAAAATTTTCCAAGCACTGTTAGTTGACTGATGGAGTAAAAAAATTGAATAAAAATAAGCCCCTTGCTTTCAATGGAACCTTTAAATGAGAGAAGATACATGTGCACACAAAGGAGTAAACAAGAACATACAGTGCTTTTGTAATTGTCAAAGCGCTCAACATTGCTACTTAGATATTCATCCTCTTCTTCCATTCATTTGTACTTCTATTCCTACTAGCAGAACAGCGTAAAAGAAATTTTCATTGATAGGACTTTTGAACATGACAATAGAGTAAACTTTCCACTAATTGGTAGGTTGACTATATTCAGATATTTGATAGTCAAAAGCATGAAAGCCAGAAGACAACTTAAGCTCACTGCAGAGACCCTGTGTCTTGTTCACCATGGTTTCCCTGAGAGCTAGCACAGTATCTAACACATGCAGACACCCAGAAGAATGTTTAAATAAATAAATGAAGATAAATAACCAGAAAATGTGTAGGAATTCAGTCACTGATGCAATCACAGACAATCCAAGTTCTCTTTATCTATTCCTATATTCCTGTTTTGGACATTATATTTATAGTCTCCTCGAAGAAAGCGCACTAGACACTGAGGATAACTGCCTTCAAAAAAAATTATCGGTACCAAAACAATCTGGTAAAAGAAGAAAAAAGTTGAAGGATTCATACTTCCTAATGCCAAAGTTTACTAAAAAGCAACAATAATCAAGAGAGTGTAATATTGGCATAAGGATAGACAGATAAACCAACAGAATACAACTGAGAGGCCAGAAATGCACCCTTACAGTTATGGCTAGCTGATTTTTGAAAAGAATGCCAAGAAAGTCAATGGATCCACATGTAAAAGAATGAAGTTGGAACCCTACCCCACACTATAAACAAAATTAACTCAAAATAGAGCATATCTAAAACCATAAAACTCTTTAAAAAGATAGGAGTAAATCTTCATGCCCTTTGATTAGACAACAGTTTCTTCAAAGTGACACCAAAAGCACAACTGACAAAGGAAAACAAATAAATTAGACTTCATCAAATTTTAAAACTTTTGGCTGAGTGCAGTGGTTCATGCCTGTAATCTCAGCACTTTGGGAGGCCAAGGCAGGAGAATTGCTTGAGGCCAGGAGTCTAAGACCACCCTGGGTACCACAGTGAAACCCAATCTCCACGAAAAATTTTCAAAAAATAGCTCGGTATGGTGGCACACACCTGCAGTCGTAGCTATTCAGGAGGCTGAGACAGGAAGATCGCCTGAGCCTGGGAGTTTGAGGCCTCAGTAGGCTATGATCACCCCACTGCACCCTAGCCTGGAACAATGGAGCGAGACCACATCTCTAAAAAAAAATAATTTAAAAAAAAAAAGATTAGGTGCAGTGACTTACACCTGTGATCCCAGCACTTTAGGAAGACAAGGTAAGAGGATCTCTTCAGCCCAGTTCAAGACCAGCCTGAGCAATCTAGTGAGACCCCACTTCTATGAAAAAAAGCATTCAAATTATGTTTTGTGCTTCAAAGGATACCATCAAGTCAATAAAAAGATAACCCACAGAATAGGAGAAAATATTTCCAAGTCATATGTTTGATAAGAAATGTGTATCCCAAATATATAAAACAAAAGGACAAATAACTTAAAAACTGGCAAAAGATCTGAACAGACAGTTCTCCAAAAGAGATATGCAAATGGTCAGTAAGTACATGAAGAGATGCTCAATATCATAAGTCATTATGCAAAATCAAAATCACATGCTGATAAAACTCATACTCATCAGAATGGTTATAATCAAAAAGCCAGACAACAATAGGTACTGTCAAGGATGTGGAGAAATCAGAATGCTTCTACATTGAGGGTGGGAATGTAAAATGGTACAGTCGCTCTGGAAACAGTTGAATAGTCCTTCAAAATATTAAATACAGAGTTATATGACCCAGCAATTCCACACCTGGGTATATAACTAAGGAAACTGAAAACATATGTCCACATAAAATCTTGTACATGAATGTTCATAGCAGCATTATTTCATAATAACCAAACAGCAGAAAAAAACCAAATGTCCATCAATTGATGAATGGATACATGAAGTTTGGTATGGTACATCCATAGTGGAATATTATTCAGTAATTCTAAAAATAAAGTACAGATACAACACAGATGAATACTGAAAACATCATGCTTGAAAACAGACAAAAGACCACAAATTACATAATTCTACTCATATGAAATGTCAAGAACAGGCATATTCATAGAGACAGAAAATAGATTAGCAGTTCTAGGGACTAGTGGGAAGAAGTGAGCAGTGACTGCTAATGGCAACCAGGTTTATTTGGGGAGAGATGAAAATGTTCTGGAATTAGATATTAGTGATGGATGTACACCTCCATTATTATACTAAAAACCAACGAAACACTGAAAGCACTTCAAAAAGGTGAGATTTATGGTCTGTGATTAGATCTCATTAAATCTGTTACTTAAAAATAATAGTTATAGGCAAAATTGGCTATTTTTCATACTGATTTTTATAGGGGAGACATGCAGTTTAGATTTTAACAAAAGAACGAGGTTCCTTCCGAAATGTACAAGTGCCTTTTGTTTATTCTGAATTCTATAAATTTACTTCAACAACATTCCCTACAAATTTTAACAATGATGATAAAAGATGACGATAACCACCAGATATTGAGCACCTAATCAGCATAGTTCTAGGATGGAGGGGAAGAGGAAGAGATAGAGACAAAGAGAATGAGATAATACAGCAGTATACAAAAACATATTTCCTATCACTGGGGAAACTAACTCAGAGAAGGTAAGTAACTGACCCAATAACTAATAGATGTTGAGTGGGAAAGTCAAACTCCCAACCTGTGTCTGCTGGACTACAAAGCCCCTGTTCTTTCCATTTTTCCAGGTTCTCATCTCTACTAATCATTCCATATTATCCTCTTAAAACAAACATTTCATAATTGTCTGAGAAAGGAATTATATGATTAAGAAAGTAATCAAAAACCCCAAAAGCATATTAACAGAAATTCATCACTCACAGAGGACATCCCACATATGACCAATATTCCATGAAATCATGGAGTTCAACAATGCAAAAAACTTCTTATAAGGAAGAGATCATATTCGTATAAGCCAGTATTGTCAAAAACTTCAACAGCAAACATGGTCATAATAGGTTACACAGAGATGTGTCAGAGGAAATGGATTTACTCCTCCACCTGCCATAGCAAAGTATTACTCTTCTTTATTTCCTACCTCTCAGATAAGGCTATTTGGAACTCTCCAGCCCTCCTTGTATATATCTGTCTCTTACAAATGCATTAATGTTGCATGATTTTGAATTTTACAGACACGGATCCTATTGTAGGTATTATTTAATAATTTGGCATAGATTCATCTCCACTAGTGCACATGACTATATTTTATTAACTTTGATTGCCATTTAGTATTCTCTTATAAACATGTCAAATAAATAATACTCTTCTGTCCTATTTTCCTGTTAATGAATAATTAAATTGTTTTCAGTTCTGGTTTTTGTGCTCACAAACCATGCTGCCTATGAACGTTCTTTTAGATTTAAGATACCATGTTTCACTTATGAGATTGGCAAAAATGAAAACACCATAAATAGGCAAAAAGATGAGTAAATGGGTACTCTGACACCTAACAGTAGGAGTATAAGTATTTTGATATCCTGTTATGGAAAGTAATTTGACACTACTACCAAAATATTGAATGCATATACCTTCTTGTAACTTCACATCTCTAACTAGACAAAGAAGCAGCATGTGCAAAGATTTTCAAAACAGTGCTGTTTGTGATAGTGAAAAACTAGAAAAAAAACCTCAGTTTCCATTAACAACAAGGTAACAGTGTTACCAATTATTGGTTGCACAATTTCAACATCCCACCTGCAACGTTTTTAAAATAAGGTAAAATCTTTATGAATGATCTCAGGTCATATTAAATGACAGCAGAACAGAAGGCTCAGGCAGAAATGACTAGCTACACAGAAGGCTCAGGCAGGAGGATCGTTCAAACCCTGGAGTTTGAGACTAGCCTGAGCAATACAGCAAGATCCTATCTCTTAAAAAAAAAAGTAAGTAAATGCATAGAAAAGATAAAGAAGATATACAACAAACTTCTAATACTGGTTACCTCTACACAGAAGAATTAGACTCATGGAAGGTTGAAAGGGCATGTTTTATTAAATTTTGCATTTTGTAAAATTCACGTATGACTTAGAATAAAGCTATTGTCAGTGCTTCTTAATGCTTTATAACATATAAGACCAACTATATATCTCACTTAGTCCTCACAACACATAAAACAAGTTTTATAAATGTCATTTTACAGATGACAAAACTGAATTTCAGACAGTTTAAGTGATTTTCTCATCATCAACTAACTAATGACAGTGGCTGAGATGCCTTCAGACTTAGGTCTTAATTCTATACCCAATACTTCTACTACTTCATGACAATGACTAGGCTGGTGCAAAATTAAAGTAATGGCAAAAACCGCAATTACTTTTGTGCCAGCATAATAGTAGGAAAGCTTTTCCTGGTCTGATCAGGGATGATTATGATTATCTAATGATATACAAGTCTGCATTTTTAATCGGTATAAAAACAATAACTGGCATTTAAAGCAGAGATGGAATTACAAGGAAAGCTACTGGAACAGAAGAGATGGAAATCAGATGTGTTGAAAGTCCAGAAAGAAAAGGTTTTAGTAGCGATATGACTATAAGCAAGCATTATTGACCTAGTAAGTTAAAAATGAAACTGACTCTGTCTTGGCACAGAGACTGTGCAAAATTAAAAAGAAATACATAAGAAATAAAATACCAACCACAAGATTCTTTATTAACTAAGGTCAGCAATTAAAACCGTTTAGAAGCTTCTGGTTAGTGGACATGTGAAAGTACAACAGAAAAATCCTTAAGTAACTATCAAAAAACCCTACTGCCAATGAACTGTGCATGTACAGTGGATACTGAGAGAAGTGATACACAGTAAGAAAAATAGCATCTGACTTTTATATTCTTCTTTGACTGCTTAGAAGCTCCTATATGCACCTACATCTGCAAAATCTCTTTAAGCAAAAGAATTCTTCATTTATTCAGTAAGAGTGGACTGAACAACTGCTTTGAGAAACACAGTGCTGGTATACTTGCCCTTGAGGAGTTCAGAGAGTCATAAAAATTACAAGACAATGCGACTGATACCATAACTAAAGTCTATTAAAATTAACTGCTGGACTTCAGAAGATCTTTTTAAAAGTGTGACGGGGGTGGATAGAGGTGAGGGATAACTTCAAACCTACTATTAGAACAAGACCTCCAGTACTGTGTTGAATTGATACATACTGAAAACAGTGATTTTTACAGCCATTTTTCTAAATGCTTTCTGGAAATTATCAATATCATTTCTGAGTGATTAGTCAATATATTTTCCCAGAATACTGGCAAAATTACAAAAAAATACTGGTGAAATTACCCAGAATACAGCACACAGAAGGGAAAAAAGCTACTATTTTTTGTAGCATTTAAAAAATACAGTTAAGAGAGGTACTAAGAGAACTTAACAATACTGTAGCTCAAAAGCTCTGCTTTCCATACAGAATTATACATGTGATGTAATATACTAGCCATAAATCCTAAGCAATGATCAATAAAACACTAAGCAAAATGAAGTTGCCTGAGTAGCTTAAGAAAGACATAATGCTGCCAAAGTATTTCTCCAACTATCATTGCTGAGAGTTGGCTAGGAGCTAAGAACAGAAAACTGGAAACTCACAACAAAGTTAAACCAGGCAAGGAAAAAAAACAAATCTGAGGCCGGGCGCAGTGGCTCATGCCTGTAATCCCAATACTTTGGGAGGCTGAGGAGGGAGGATCACTTAAGGTCAGGAGTTTGAGACCAGCCTGGCCAACACGGTGAAACCAGTCTCTACCAAAAATAACAAAAATTAGCCAGTTGTGGTGGTGGACGCCTGTGGCCCCAGTTGCTCAGGAGGGTGAGGCACAAGAATCGCTTCAACCTGGGAGGTAGAGGTTGCAGTGAGCTGAGATCACGCCAAAGCACTCCAGCCTGAGTAACAGAGTGAGACCTTGTCTCAAGAAAAACAACAACAACAACAACAACAACAACAAACAAGACCACAAAACCACCCCATTGCCTTTCTTTTGTGTCTAACAAAATCAAACCAGTTTCACAAAATGGAAGGGGAAGAATAAAAACGGAACAAAATGAATTCTTACCACTCTGCAATTTAGAGACGAAAGCAAGGGAAAGCAAAAAAATGAAGCTCTCTTCTACAAACATAATTTGGGTAATGGGTACAAGCTCAGACTTTCCATTGACTTACTCCCCAGCTGAAAATGAATTTCACATCACCTTGCATGTATTTAATAACAAAAGGAAATAGGCCACACTGACTAAAAAAAAGCAAATCAAGTTGCTCAAGATGTTTCACTATGTTACTTGCACCAAGCTAATTGTTTTTCAAGTATTAAGCTTATTTTTGAATTGGGACTTAACAGTAATACCACAGGAACAGAAGATGTAAAATTCCAAATGCTATTACATGCAAAAACTAATCCCTGCAACAAATCCTTGCAACAAATCAACAAACCCAGTATTTTTGTGTGTGTGTGTGTGTGTGTGTGTGACAGAGACCTTGTCTGAGAAAAAAAAGTGTGTGTGTGCATGTGTGTGTATATATATATATATATGTGACAGAGTAAGACCCCGTCTGAGAGAAAAAAAACGTGTGTGTGTGTATGTGACAGACTGAGACCCTGAGGGAAAAAAAATGTGTGTGTGTGCATGTGTGTGTGTATATATATATGTGACAGAGTGAGACAGGGTCTGGACTAGAGTGCAGCGGCACAAACATGGTTCACTGAAGCCTCAACCTCACAGGCTCAAGCGATCCTTCTACCTCAGCAGGACTACAGGCATGTGCCACCACACACAGCTAATTTTATTTTTTGTAGGGACAAGGTCTCACTATGTTGCACAGACTGGTCTCAAACTCTTGGCCTCAAGTGATCCTCCTGCCTTGGCTTCCCAAAGTGCTGGGATTACAGGAATGAGCCACTGTGCCCGGCCTCAAGAAGAGAAATTGCTAAGTCACCACAGGGCATCATTCTGCTTCCAAACCATAAGAGGTCAAAATACCTAGAGATAAGATGAAGACTTATAAGAGATATGACTCTGATAGTATGTAACAACATGGCCCCAACATGAGGCCCGATTGTGTTTGTTTTTTGAGACAGAGTTTTGCTCTTGTTGTCCAGTCTGGAGTGTAATGGCATGACCTCGGCTCACTGCAACCTCTGCCTCCAGGGTTCAAGCAATTCTCCTGCCTCAGCCTCCAGAGTAGCTGTGATTACAGGCATGTGCCACCACACTCAGCTAATTTTGTATTTTTAGTACACATGGGGCTTCTCCATGTTGGTCAGGCTGGTTTCCAACTCCTGACCTCAGGTGATCCGTCCACCTCAGGCTCCCAAAGTGCTAGAATGACAGGCGTGAGCCACCACGACCGGCTGAGGCCCAACTGTTAACTAGTAGACTAAGCCTTCACTACAATAAAACTCATCCACCTCCCCATTAAGACAATCAATGACAGTTCTTCGTTACATTCACTACTCCCTCCACATTTATCCTCACTTTTTTTTTTTTTTGCAACAGAGTCTCACTCTGTCGCCCAGGCTGGAGTGCAGCAGCACAATCTTGGCTAACTGCAAACTCTGTGTCCTGGACTCAAGTGATTCTCATGTCTCAGCCTCCCAAGTAGCTGGGATTACAGGCGCCACCACTACGCCCAGCTAATTTTTTTGTATTGTTAGTAGAGACAGGGTTTCCCATGTTGGCAAGGCTGGTCTCGAACTCCTGCCTTCAAGTGATCTGCCCATCTCAGCCTCCCAAAGTGCTGGGATTAAGGCATGAGCCACCACGCCCGGCCCTACCCCCACTTTTTGAAATTAATTCGACCTGATATATGTAGTATGTTTTATGGTAAAATCTGACACAGGGATTTACTGGGTTCTTGAAGATCAACTTTGAAACCTACCAAAATTTCTTCAACAGTAGTCACAGGTGTCTAAGAAATAACCAATCAAACTCTTTTTCTTTACAGGTGAGGAAGCTGAGACTTAGAGAAGTACCTTGTGTAGATATAAAAGAAAGAGAACCCAGAATTTAGAACTCCTGACTCTCAAATCATATGAACTATTCACCTTAGACTCTACTAGTTATATTATACATATATGTCACTCCTTTCATCACGCAATAGAAAGGTTGAACTGAACCTTGGGAGTCAGAGATATAGATTCAAATTCTGGCTGGGTTACTTTCTAACTATGTGACTCCAGTCAAAATCCTTAGTATGTCTGAGCCAAAATTTTCTCAACAGTGTAACAGATAATACCTACCACAAAAAACTGTGATATTAAATGAGATAACTGGGTGAAGCTTATCTGGCACATATTTAACATACAGGAGAAACTCAAAAAGAATTCCTTCCCAACCCCCATGTCTATCCATTGCAAACAATTTGAGAGAAATTATATAGTCTATGGGAATAAATTCCACAAAGCAGCACATTGCACATTTCCAAATAACCAACCTTTAATTTTCTTTGCTTACTTTACATCAGTTCTTTAGGAATCTGTGCCAAAAGGCCATTCTGCCTCACTGTAAGGTGCTCAAAAACTAGTGATATTATAAGCTGATTCTAGTATTCAAGGACAGAATGAATGAGAATACCTCTAAGGTGACCAAAGAAACGTTGCCTTTTGTGAGTGACATATACAGTCAAGGCCACATGACAATACTTTGGTCAACAACAGATGGCATAAACAATGGTAGTCCCATAAGATTATAACGAAGCTGGTCAGGCACAGTGGCTCACACCTGTAATCCCAACACTTTGGGAGGCTAAGGTGAGAAGATCACCTGAGGTCAGGAATTCAAGACCAGCCTGGCCAACATGGCAAAACCCCGTCTCTACTAAAAATACAAAAATTAGCCAGGTGTGGTGGTGCACACCTGTAATACCAGTTACTTGGGAGGCTGAGGCATGAGAATTGCTTGAACCCAGGAGGCAGAGGTTGCAATGAGCCCAAATAGTACCACTGCACTCCAGCCTGGGCAACAGAGCAAAACTCTGTCTCAAAAAATATATATACATATTATAATGAAGCTGAAAAAACTCCTAACACAGGGGCATCATAACTGCCATACCACAAAACATTACTCGTGTTTGTGCGATGTGGTGTAAACAAGCCTACTGTGCTGCCAGTCGTATAAAAGTCTAGCACGTACAATAATGTGCAGTGCACAATGCTTGATGACGATAATAAATGGCGATTTTACTGGTTTATGTATTTACTATACCATACTTTTTTCATTATTTTAGACTGTACTCCACTTATCTAAAAAAAAACTGAACTGTAAAGTAGCGTCAGGGGGGTCATTCCGAAGGTGCTCCAGCACACGGAACTGTTATCACAGAAAATGACAGCTCTGTGTGTGTTGCTGGCCCTGACCTCCTTCTAGCGGGAAAGATGTGCAGGTGGGAAGCACACTGATGATCCTGTCCCTGTGAAGGCTGAGGCTAATGTGTGGTTTTGTGTCTTAGCTTTCAACCAAAAAGTATAAAAATTGTAAAAAAAAAAAAAAAAAAAAAATTAAAAATCTTAGTAAAAAACCTTATAGAATAAGGATATAAAGAAAATATTCTTGTATAGTTGTATAGTATGTTTGTATTTTAAGAGTTATTACGAAAGAATCAAAATGTTAAAAAAAATGTTTAAAAGTTTACAATGTAAAAAAGCTATAGTAAGCTAAGGCAAATTTGTTGTTAAAGAAAAATAATTTTTTATAAATGTAGTGTAGCCTAACTGTATAGTGTTTATAAAGTCAACAGTAGTGTACAGTCATGCCCTAGACCTTCACATTTACTCACCACTTACTGACTCATCCACAGCAACTTCCAGTCCTACAGGCTGCATTCGTGATAAGTGTCCTATATCTTTTATACTGTATTTTAGTTGTACCTTTTCCATGTTTAGATATGTTTAGATACATTGTGTTACAACTGCCTAAAGTATTCAGTACAGTCACATGCTGTATAGGTATGCAGCCTCAGAACAAAAGGCCACATCATACAGCCCAGGTATGACTACCTATGCTTCATACAGCTAGATAGTCCACTCTGGTGTCAATTCCTGTTTGGCTAATACCCTCGGTTCTTTAAATTTCCTTTACAAATCTACTTTGTTCTTGCCTTTTTTAAAAAAATAAAATTCAATCATAATGACAAAATTATATTTTGAAGTACATAAGTAAGAAATAAACTTTTGGCCAGGCACAGTGACTCACTCTTGCAATCTCAGCACTTTGGGAAGCCAAGTGGGGAAGACTGCTTGAGTGCAAGAGGTTGAGACCGGCCTGGGCAACACAAGGAGACCCTGGGTCTATAAAAAATAATAAAAATTTGCCAGGTGTGGTGGTGCACACCTGTGGTCCCAGTTACTTAACAGGCTGAAGTGGGAGGGTTGCCTGAGTCCAGGAGGTGAAGGCTGCAGTGGGCTGAGATTGTACCATGGCACTCTAGCCTGGGCAACAGAATGAGACTGTCTCAAAAAAAAATTTTTTTTTAATTAAAATTTAAAAAAATAAAGCTCCCCGTTAAACCTAACTTTTCTAGTACTGAGGGTTTAAGATCATACTATAAATATTCTTTAGCAATTTCCTTTTATCTTTAATTGTGGTTAAATATACATAAAGTTACCATTTTAGCCATTTTTCAGTATATACTTCTGTAGCATTAGGTATACTTATATTGTTATGCAACCACCACCATCCATCTCCAGAACTTTCTGATCTTCCTTAACTGAAACACTGTACCCAATAAACACTAACTCCCCATTCCTCTCCTCTTTCATCCACTGCCAAGCAGCATTCTACTTTGTGTCTCCATGAATGTGACTACTTTAAGTACTTCACATGTAGAATCAAACAATATTTGTTTGACTGTGCCGTGGCACAATCTCAGCTCACTGCACTTATTTCACTTACCATAGTATCTTTATGGTTCATCCATATTGTAGTATGTGTCAGAATTTCCTTCTAAGTCCAAATAATATTATTGTGTTAAAATTACATGAAAACACAATTTTATGTTCATACCACTGTATTGTAGCCTACAATATGTGGTACGTAAACATCACGTTTTGTTCATCCATTCAACTGTCACTTCCACTTGGGTTGCCTCCATCTTTTAATGATTGTGAATAAAGCTGCTATGAATATGGGTGTACGAATATCTAGTCAAGTCTCTGCTTTCAATGCTTTTGGGTAAATATTCAGAAGCAAAACTGCTGGATCCCTGGTAAGTCTATGATGTTTACGCAATGACAATATTTAACTTTTTAAGGGACTGTCATACTGTTTCCACAGCACTGAACCATTTTAAATTTCCATTGGCAATGCAGGACAGTCCAATCTCTCCATATTCTTACTTACACTTGTTACTTGTATATTTTCATCCTAATGAGTGTGAAGTGTTACCTCATTGTTTTCATTTCTATTTCCTTACAATTAGTGATGTTGAGCATCTTTTCACGTGCTTATCATCTTTTCATGTGCTTATTGGACATCTGTATACCTTCTTTGGAGAAATGTGTATTCAAGTCCCCTGCCCATTTTTTAATTGGGCCATTTGCTTTTTTGTTGTAGAATTGTAAAAGTTCTTTATATATTTTGGATATTAATCCCTTATCAGATATATTATTTCCAAATATTTCCTTCCATTAGTGGGTTGCCTTTTCACTCTGTTAATAGTGTCTTTGATGCATAAAAGTTTTTAATTTTGACGAAGTCTAATTTATCTGTGTTTTCTTTTGTTGCCTGTGATTTTGGAGTCATGTCTAAGAATCCACTACCAAATCCAAGGTCATGAGGATTTACTGTAGGTTTTCTTCTAAGAGTTTTGTAGTTTTAGCTCTTATGTTTACCTCTTTGATCCATTTTGAGTTAATTTTGATAATGATGTAAGGTCTAACTTCATTTTTTGGGGGGCATGTGTCTTATTTCTGAAGTTCCTTAGATCTCTGCCTATTTGCCGCCATCTTCCTGTTTTCTGAGGTTTAGAAATAAACACCCATTCCATCTATATGCTGGTTATCAATTAATTAATTATCAGCTCCAAATTTACCCCTTTTACCTGCTGTGTGAAAATGAACCTGGGGCCTTTAAGTATTTTTCCTTTGCCAGCATGCATGATATCAAGCTTTGTCAGTAGAGGACACAGGAGATACATTGTAGGAGGAAAGCATTTGCCTTACAGGTCCCATTGGGCTTGCCTAGCAGGCTCCTATAGGATAAGCAGTTTCCCTCCACCCTAGCTCCTATAGTGCATAGCAGTCAGCAGCTAGTAGCTTCCCTCACAAACTCTCTTCATGCTCTCATATGGCAAATGCCTCTGGCGAGGCAACTTCTTGTAAAGCACTTTCCCCAAGTATCCTAGAGGGTGGTTTTTGGCAACTTCAAAAGGACAGGTTTCCAGCAAGTTCTGCTGGTGTAAGTCCATAGGGACTTACTTCTCTGCCATTCTGAGAATCAAAGTCATGCCTTCTCCAACAAGGTCCCTAGTATTTCAGTCTCTCGGCCAGGGAAGGTTTGGTGGTATTGAGGTAGATGGCTCTTTAGGTATGATATCTCAGTCCCAGGAGCAGCTGCTTAGCTGCTACTATACTAATCCTATTTTATCATACATCAATCATATTATTACATTATATCTGCTGTTATAGATACAGCAGATATAAATCTGCTGTTACTTAGAATTTTCTTCCTACGAGTCAATTTCTCCTTACTTCAATCTCCTCTTATGGTAAATAATTCTTTATATTAAATCTGCTGTCCAAAGTACTGTGTAGTCTCTCTCTCCTGGCTGGACCTGGACTGACACAAGTGAGCTGAAACAAAATGTTAACAGCTACTTACTACATATAAGACAGACATTACGCTTAGTGTTTTTTATAAACATTATCACTTTTAAGTCTCACTAAAACCTTGTGATATATCACTTCATAGTAAGGAAACTGAAGCTCAGAAAAACAATACAATTTTCCCACAATATTACATTACAAATCAGATCTGTCTTACATTAAAGTCCCTTCTGGCTTTCTACTGCGGCATTTATTTTTCTTCACAGACCTAACAACACATTCTTTAAAGAAACTGAACATCTATGTGCAAAAAGAATTAACATAGCAGGTCTGACTGCTATCCTCAGAGAAAGCAGCTTGCAAAGTTGACCTTAACTGGTATCTGGAACTTAAGATTTCACAAGGGTTCTATTCCCAGAACTGATCAGAGTGGCTCTTACCTGTTAATGCCTGCTTTCCTTTTGGGAGTCTGGAATTTTGATATGTGCTAGGGTTAGGGTGCCTATGTGAACAGCCCCCTCTACCACCATCCCCAGCTAAAAAATCTCAGCACTAAGTCTATAACAAGCTTCCCTGGTAGACAACATTGTCACAACTTACTGCTGGAGGAATCAAGCATGTCCTGTGACTCCACTGGGAAAGGACTTTTGGAAGCTTGAGTAAGTTTCCTCTGGACTTAATCCCAGGCACCTTTTTTCTTTGCTGACATTGCTTTATAGTCTTAAATTAGTATGTAAGTATGACCACATGCTGAGTTCTGTTAAGTCCTAGATAATTCACTGGATGTAGGGGTAGTCTTGGGGAACCAGAAAACAACCTATAATACACCAAGTACTTTGTTAAAATGCTGAAGACACAAAGATGAATGAGGCCTTTGCCCTCAAGAACTTTAGTCTATTTAAATTTCCATTCCTTCATTCCTCTGATCATCACTTCTTAGTCTGTTCGCCACTTAAAATAGATTAGATTCATTTTCCTGAGCTAAATTTCATTCTTATTGCTGAAGTGATGCTAAATAAATATTTAATAAGTCCATCAGGCAAAATCTGAGATACAAAGCTCTAATAGACTCAAAGGCTACACATACTTTCTTTACTTTCCCTGTCTTATTGTGTTCCTCATTAAAAATAAATTGACAAACGCTTGTACATTGCTGGTGGGAATATAAAATGGAGCAGCTGCTATGGAAAAGAGTTTGGCAGTTCTTCAAGAAGTTAAATATAGAGCTACCATATGACCCAGCAATTCCACTCCTAGGTATATACCCAAAAGAACTGGAAAACAAGTCCTCAAACCAATACTTGTACACAGATGTTCATGGCAACACTACTCACAATAACCAAAAGATGGAAACCCAAACGTCCATCTAGGGATAAACAGATAAAGAAATTGTGATATATACACACAAAGGAATGTCATTCAGTTATAAAAAGGAATGAAGTACTGATATATGCTACAAGATGCATAAACACTGAAAGCATACAGTACTAAGTGAAAGAAGCCAGACACAAAAGGTCATATACTGTATGACTCCATTTACATGAAATCTCCAGAATAGGCAAATTCATCAAAAGAGAAAGCAGATTGGTGGTTGACAGCAGCTTGAGGGAAGGGGAAAGACAAGATGATTGCTTAATGGATATAGGGTTCTTTTTAGGGTTATGTGAGCTACATGGAGGTAGTGGTTGTACAGCACTGTGAATGTACTAAATACCACCAAATTGTTCACTTTTTTAAAAGGTTAATTTTATGTTACATGAATTTCACTTCCATTAAAATTTTTTTGAAAAGCAATGCAGTATATACTATAGTACAAACAAAGAAACTTCCTGTTGTTATCTGAATAAGTACTTATACCTTGAGATAAAATCATCAGTGACTGCAATAAATATAGATTCAATAAAGTGCTGTATCTCAATATGTACTCTGGAAAACTGAAGACTCAAAGTGGTTCTAAGCAACGATACAGATACTGATGCAGTAGTGCATACACATATTTTTTTCAAAAAGATAAAATGTTTCTAAATTACATAAATATTTTAAGTAGATATTTGCCTATTTCCTCAACATCCCTAAAAGCTTAAGAGGTTAGCCCTTCCTTTCAATGGAAAAACAGCATAAAGCCTTATATTCACGGTTTCCTCACATTCAGGCATATATAACACACACTTATATATACATACTTTTTTAAGTCTGGAAGGATATATCCCAAAATGTGTACAGTGGTTATATGTCTTGGTGTTGAATTTGGATTTATGAGTGATATAGGTCTTTGTGGGGGAGGAGGTTTCTTATCCGTATTTTCTAACTGTTCAACAAATGAACATGTATTATTTTTACTTAACTATAAAAAAATTGAGATAATAACAATACCTACCTTCAGAGATGCTATGAAGATTAAATGAAACAATATACATAAAGCCCTTAACACAGAATTCAGCATAAGTACACAACAAATGTCAAACAGTATGGATGGTATTGCTTCTGTTTTTTTAAATACTCCTCAGGATTCAGGATGTATGCCTTATTATCTATGGCAAAAGCACTCATCTTAATAGAGTCCTGGATCACCTCAAGCTTTAATTACTGTAAGAACAGTCTCGGCTGGTCCAGCTAACAGTTAGCCGCCATACACCCATGCCCAGCTTTCTTACCAGGGCCAGAGGTAACTACCTAAAACACCACTCCTATCACTCCCACACTAATTTAGGCTCTCCACTGCTTACATCATTAGGTTCCAAATATCCCAGGCCTTGCCTCACTTGGTTATTCTCTTTTTCTTCTCATTTATTCCTTCAGAAAACATTTACTGAGGGACGTTTATGTGTCTGGAACTTCGTAGGAATGCAAAGAAAAATAAGTTAGAGACGCTTTTCTCAAAGAACTCACAGTCCAGTAAGGTAAAAAGGTATGTAAACAAATACAATATGAACCATGTAATAAAATGTAAATATAAGGCCCAGAGAGAACAAGCGTCCATGGTTAATAACCATGTGAGAAAGGCATGAAGAAATTACAAAGAGGAGAACTCACAGTAGGTAAGATTTTCATGGGGTTTGGAGGATGACCACAAACAGCTAATTTCCAGATAGAAACTTTACTGAATTTACTTCACACCTTGGCACATTCTCACACATCAACTTAAGCAAAATTCAGCAAAATCCCACCTCCCTTCACAATGCAATCCTCTAACTCTAGCCCACTCTCTTTCACACTGTGACTCAAGATCCATTCATGACTTATAGAACCAATTTAAGAGATCTCAACCACTACTGAAAAAAAAGATTAGAGAATTAGAGCTGCAATTCTCAAACTGTTTTGATTTCAGAATACCTTAACACTTTTAAAAATTACCAGATTTCAAAGAGCTTTTGTCTATGTGGGTTATAACTACTGAGATTTGCCTATTACAAACTAAAACTGAATAATTTTAAAAATATGTTCATTCATTTAAAAGTACCAATAATAAACCATTACATTAACTTAAAAAATATTTTATGAAAATGGTTTAGTTTGTAAACTAAACCAGTGAGAAGAGTGTCATTATTTTACATTTCTACAAATATTTTTAACATCCAACTTAATAGAATGGTGCTCCCCAATCTCTTTGGCACAGGAACTAGTTTCATGGAAGACCATTTTTCCTCCGGGGGTGGGGTGGGGTGGGGGTGGGGGTGGGGATGGTTTCAAGATGAAACTGTTCCACCCCAGGTCATCAGGCATTAGATGCAACAGGCAACCTAGATCCTTGCATGTGCAGTTCACAGTAGGGTTCGTGCTCTTATGAGAATCTAATGCTGTCACTGATCTCATAGGAGGTGGAGCTCAGGCAGTAGTGCTGGCTGCTTCCTCCTGCTGTGCAGCCTGGTTCCTAACAGGTCACAAGCCAGTAACCAGACTGTGGCCTGGGGGTTGGAGACCCCTGTAATAGAAGATGGCTGGATTCTCATACCTGCTTCTGTATCCAATCTGTTTCAGTATTATTTTGAAGTATAAGAAAGAAATTTGGCATCCCACTGATATGTATCTTGAAAAGGCAAAAGAATTGTTAATAGTCTTTTCACCTATCTCTAGATATTCTTCTTTGATACTGTACCAAAGGTTAGCTGCAATGTGGCATGTGAAATCTTATCAGTGAATTTTTCCATACTATTAATATAAAAATTCATTGGTCTGTCTTGTACTTTGAATGGATTTTTTTTTGCCTATGCATGATTTTGTAACATTATGTATTATTCATTTATAAAATACAAGTTCACTAAGTTATAAAGATCTTCTAACTGTTGACACATCTCATTATATAACACCGAAAAATTTACATTCACTAATATCACCACCAATCTCATCAGAAAAGTCTTTTAAGGACCAGAGCTTGAGTATCAAGCTCATAGTCCAGGATACAAGTTTTCCAAAACTCTAGCTTTTGCTTGAAAGCTCAAATTTTATCATTGGTAACAAGTAGTATCAGTTTTCCTTAAAACGACAGGCTCGATTCATTCTTTTTTTTTTTTTTTCCCTTCCCACAGGGCCTTGCTCTGTGGCCCAAGCTAGAGTGCAGTGGCACAATCTCAACTCAGTGCAACTTCCACCTCCTGGCTTCAAGCAATTCTCCCACCTCAGCCTCCCAGGTAGCTGGGGCTACAGGTACATGCCACCAAGCCCAGCTAATTTTTGTAATTTTAGTAGAGACAGGGTTTCACCATGTTGGCCAGGCTGGTCTCAAATTGAACTCTAGTGATTCACCCACCTTGGCCTCTCAAAGTGCTGGGATTACAGATGTGAACCACTGAGCCTGGCCACTTCACTCATTTTTAATAAAATGTCTGAATACCATAGTCTGTCAGTTTGTTCTTTCAAGTAAAAATGGCATCCCATGAAAAAACTTCAATGAAAAAAGTTCAGCTAGCAACTCAATCACAGAAGTAGTTTTCCTTTAGATAATTGTCATACTTAGCATGCAGCAGAAGAGCTTTATTTGTATTACCCATTTTGTCACAGAGATTATTAAAAAGATCCGTAATTGAGGATGAAGAATTGGTAGCAATAATAATTTTTACTATTTCAGCAAGTGTAACTGGCTTTCTCCCCTTCTTTAACTGCAAGTGTTTGGTGGTGAAGAATATAATTACTTTGACTCATTATATTCTTTTCATACACACAGTTTGTGGCATAATAAGCCCATGTCCTAGTTTTGGCCTGTCATAACAGCATGTGTAGTGAGGTATGGGGAAAGTACAGTCATTAGAATCACACTGATCTATGTCTCTGGTAACCTACTAGCTCTATGGCCATAGAAAGCTAATGCATCTCTCAGCCTCAAATTCTTCAATTTTTAAATAAGAACACTACCTCATAGGATCATTAACAAGGATTGAGGTAATATACGTAACATGGCTTACACAGTGCCTGTTCCTTAATGAGGTAGCCCTGTTAAAGAACAAGAATGATAGTAAGAAACAATATCTTTGTCTTTCCAATCTGGCTGTGTGGGCTAAATAAAAGGGGGGAAAAAAAGAAAGAAAAAAACAGTATCTTAGCTGTAACACTTCACCACATACCAACACACAGGCAGTTCTGACAAGTATAAGACTACAGATTGATTATGAGGGGACCCACAGAGATCATCTAATTCTAATTCAGCTACTTTACTTGTATCCTCTTTACCTTGCAACCACATTCACACAGTACAGACTGACCTTACAGATAGGAAAACCAACGTAACACAAGGTTTCAAATGTTTTTCTCATGGCTACAAAGCTAGTAAGAAGCAGAAACTGGTGTCAAGCACATCCTCCTACTCATCACAATTCTGTTAAGTAGATAACATTATTCCCTTTTGATTGATAAGGGAAACTCAGGTTCAGATTCACTGAGTTTTAAGTGACATGTCCAAGGTCTCACAGGTAGTAAACAACAAAAATGGGCCTGAAACCCAAGTCCTCTAATTTCGAGTTCTTCCAACCATAACTTAGGAATCTAAATATATAAAATTCACTTTGTGCAATCATTGATAATTATCCACATCTGGATCTCAATAGAATAACAGACTAACAGACACAATTATATGTATACTCATTATGACTAAATATGTCAACTGATAACCACCAACAAATTAGTTTGTGTTGAGATATTTCAATTCAAACTGGTGTTTCACTAAACTGAAGAATTCACAAGTTTTGGCATTAAAAAAACAAAAGGCACCTCTTAATTAGACTCAAGAGTATAAAAGAAATACATTTCAAAGGATCATTGTGCAATATTCAAAAACCTCCCTTTGAGATAGGCTAAGTCCTTCTGAGACAGGCTATCTGAGTTGACTACCACAGTCTAAATTAACAACTGTGCCCCCAAAGAAGTCAATATAAACAAAATAAATTTTAACTGATATGTATTATTTCAATACAGTTTTGTAACAGTCTCTTCATTCACACTGCTACTGAACATGATGTTAAACCACCTCTGTTGTTTATTAGAAGAACAACTTAGGACAAGTTACTTACCTTTCTGGGCCTCGATTTTATTTTCTGGTCTATAAAATATATGTGATCATGTCCATACCTTGCAAGGATGTTAAGTTTAGGCATAATATATACAAAGCACCTAAAAGTGTACCTACTCCACAGAGAAAAACTATTATTATAACAATTTCTATTATAGGCTTTGAGTTCACAATCCTGCCTATCCCTTAGTCCATTAACATCTGAGTAAAATTGGACCTTTCTATTTCCTCCTGCTGCTGTTGCTTCCAATGTCCTGCTGGCTACAGCTGCCAACTCTCTGACCTAGACTCTCTGCCATCTACTTCTACTGTCCTCAGAGTAAGTCCCTGAACTTCCTTTTATTACATTAATTCCCTGGTCAGAAAGAAGATAATGCTCATTACTTATCAATTCAGTGATCTGATAATTATCAAGTTAATTCTTGCTTAGAACCAATCCAATAGACTTCATACAACTTCAAACCTACCGAGAATTTTTTTCTTGCCGCCAAGCTTTAAAAACCAGGAACTTCATTTTTTTAAACAAATGATCAACTTTTAAGAATTCATAAAAGAGCTGCCTCTATCATATCTCGTTATACTTGGATTCCTATATCAACTCAATTATTCAACTCCTTTAGTTCTTCATCTTCTAGCTCTCTTAGATAACAGTCTCCATTAAGTAAAAAGCATTTTGCAGAAAGAGGTAGAGAAAACTATAATTTTTTTGTAAAGCTTAGTTTTCTGCAAGTACAATTAAATACTCAAGATAGCTGGGAGAGAAGGGAAAGAGGCAAGGAACCCACAGAGATGGGATGGTACTGAGACTCAATTGGTGGCCCTGTCTAAGGGACTAGATTTATTAACGAAAGGTCGAAGGCAAGGGGAAAGGAAAAGCTATTAACACATGCAGGCACTGTGCTAGATAATTTGTATATAATATTTCTAGGTATTATTTCCATTATCAGGTGAGGAGAGTGAGACTCAGAGAGACCAAATGACTGGACCAAGACCAAACAGCTAGTAAACAGTAGAGCCAGACCCATAATTACAACTGTTCTTTCCGTTACATGCTACACAGCAGTTTAGTCCAGAAAAGCATTTATCCCTAGGCCAAAAAATAGAAAAGGTAAGTGTATGATTATCTACAAATTGGCTTAGCCAGACTGTTTCCCTTCCAGCAATGGGAAAAATTGAGAGATAATTCATCTTTAACCTGTGGTTATCACCCAATTAATCCCATACGTAGAAGAAAAGCAGTGCTCAAATGTTGGCATGCAGATAGGTCACTAGGTATCTTGTTAAAATGTAAATTCTGACTCAGTAGGTCTATGGCATCTGGGATTCCTGCATTTCTCAGGCAATGAAGCTTCTAGTGCTGGGGCCCTATTCTATACAGATTATACTCAATGGTTCCCAATCTTTTTTTTTTTTTTTTTTGAGATGGAGTTTCACTCTTGTCGCCTAGGCTGGAGTGCAATGGCGAAATCTCAGCTCACTGCAACCTCTGCCTCCCAGATTCAAGTGATTCTCCTGCCTCAGCCTCCCAAGTAGCTGGGATTACAGGTGACTGCCACCACGCCCAGCTAAATTTTGTATTTTTAGTAGAGACCGGGTTTCACCATGACTGATCATCTGAATCACCTGGGAATCATTTAAAAACTACAGATTTCCCTCCTGGTGTCTGGAATGAGGCCCAGGTTGACTTCAATACAGTCATCCCTTGATGTCCACTGGGGACTGTTTTGAGGATCCCTCTCAGAAACCAAAATCCATGGATGCTCAAGTCTCTAATATATAATAGGACAGTATTTGCATGTAACCTATGCATATCCTCCCAGATACTTTAAATCATCTCTAGATTACTTACAATGCCTAATACAGTGTAAATGCTAGGTAAACAGTTATTTTGTATTTTTATTTGTATTACTTTAATGTTGCATTGTTATTTTTTCTGAATTATTTTCAATCTGTGGTTGGCTGAATCCATGAACGTGGACCCCACAGATACGATGGGCCAACTGTACAGAACACGGACTATTGGACTATACTATCTGCAGGTATATTCTACCTCAGAATTCTGTAATTCAAAGAAATATAGATCAATGACAATAACCACAGCAAGCACTGACTGAGAACATACCAAATGTCTAAGAGCTTTACATACTAGCTTACTTAATCCTCAAACCATACTGTAAGGTTGGTACTTACAGCACTATCATTCTCATTTTATACATGAGGAAGCCAACGCACCAAGAGACTAACTTGTCCAAGGTCAGTTAGTGAATTGCGTAACAGGGGTTCAGACTTTATCAATCCGATTCCAAAGAGTCTGTGCTCTCAGACACACCATCTAATGCTGCTTCCCACATCACCCAACGGTAGTATCACTGATTTTAACAGACACATTTGAACAAATAAATCCAAATGGGTAGCCTCAGAAGATGTCGCCCAAGGAAGGCTATGTTCTTATTCCTCAGATGCTACCATCATTCAAAACATTGCCACTGCTAAACTAAATATTTCAAGAGCCCTTGATCTGAAAATGAAAATGCCTTCAGAGCCTACACCTATGACTTTAAGTATCTTTAAATGGGGTAAAAGCTCACCATTTGGGCACAGGTTTGACTTTTTGACAACACAAAATCAGGACAAGCCACTTCAAAGAAACCTAGTGTCTTTCAAAAACCTAGGTAGGTATTTTTAAAATAAAAAATTCAGTATTAGGTATTGAAAATGTTTTCCTCATCACTCATCTCTAAAGTCGATCTCTAAAGCCGATCCTGAATGAGAGTCCTTTATGTTTTGCGCAATGGTTTTATCACCAGCCAAGGTGACTATTTTGAAGGGCAATACTCATTTGGATGCACAGGTTCTGTTATATTTGCTTTTAAAAAAAGCAGCCTCTTAGTCATACCAAAAGAAACACATTTGCCCTTCACTATCAGCACAAACATGCATATGTTCAGAACAACTGTCTTGAAGCATGCAGTTTTCCTTTCTGCTGAAAAAGCAACTGCCTTTCCTTTTCAGATTATTTTTTAAGTGTGTTTTTTGTTTATATACACCCATCCATATAAAAATAAATACGCTGATCAGGCATTAATGAAGCATTTAACTGCATGCAGCACCATAAAAGGTATTGTACAAAGGCAAGTATATACTAAAATATGCACACAAATACCCTCACATACAAGGGGTAAAGGCACAAACAAATACTGCAGGGATACAACCATAAAAACATAATACATTTCTACATCTAGATGAGCTCTTTTGTTAAATAAATGTCTTTTTTCAACAAAGAAAATATTCTGCAAATTCTGAATGATTTCCAGATTTTTTTTTTTAAATCAGGCATTAATGCAGATCAGCACAATCCCACACGACCAACCTCTCTGCTTGAACTGGACTCCCCACACCTTACTGAAGTCACAATTCCCCTGCACAAACTCCCACTCCACCACCCCCCACACACCCAACTCCCCACCAACCTCACAGGGGTTCCTGGGCTGGTCCATGGAATCTGATGACATCACTCTCTCTTCCTTCCTGGAATTCTAAACCCTGCTGCTCTCCCCTTGCACACAGCTACCATCTCCATGGCAACCTCACCTCCTCCTGCTTCCCTATTGGCTTCATGGAGCAGGATACACAAAAAGGTTTTCCGTTCTCCCCACACCACCCGCCCCCAAAAAAACGATGCTTTCAACAGGAACCTGAGCTAAATTTAGCTACTTGGGATTCAGAGTCCTATAACTAAGAAAACACAGAGAAATGTCCTCCTTCCAACATTGTACCGTCCCCTTAACCCCACCCAGTAGTGGCTGCTTCACCTCCTCTTCTCTGGCCCCCAACCCAAAAGCAAGTAGTGATATTTGCTGAGCATTAACAACAATCAAGCCGCCTGCCTCACATATAAGGTTGGCAGAGAGAAAATTCTCACATTCACCTCCTCCCAAAGGAGAATTTTTAAAAAGAAAACAAAAAACCATACAAAAAAAAAAAAAAAAGCTGGGCCATTTTAGCTGAACATCACATTGTCACAGTGTTCTGCTGTTTCTTTCCATCCTAAGTCAAGGACTGGGAACTCCATGCCTAAAGGCAGAAAAGTCTTTAACCTCTTAAAAGATAGAATTCTCCTACTATCTGCTTGATATGATTTCCTCCGTCATAGAAAGAATAAATGGGGAGGGGAATTAGATAGAAAGACTGCATACTTCAGTGATCAAACACACTAAGCCTGGAAGCACAAATCCTGAGTCCTACTTTCCGTCCAAGGGACTGACCTACTATGTAAACTTAAACAAATCCTCACATACCTCATCTAAAAAAGCAGCTCCCACACAGGGATATTATAAGAATTACTGACAAAATTAATGTAAATTAGTTTAGGTCCCTGTGCCAAAGGCGAATGAATCAAGAGTAAGATGACATCACTAGCAGTAAAATTCCTGTGGATATTAATATATGTTAATAATCCCCAAAGTAAGAACATAAACTTTCAGAAAATTAACCTTTCATAATCATAGATATACCATAAAATATATACAACTTCTTGACCCACAGGCAGTTCTTACAAAGGTTTCCTACAAAGGTTTCTACTTCTGGTAAAAATCCAGCTCTAGTCACCTCATACACCAGCCAATTTGTGACTAGTATTTTCTTTGCTTAATCTAAACTCTAATTTTGAAATTGTTACTCCTCACTCTCCCTAAAGATGACTTAATATGGACCAGGACTTTACTCTCTGGCTTAGATGCCCACTTCGCATTCTAGGGAAGTAATTCCTTCTCAGAGCCATATTTGATAGCTGAGCACTGAATCAACACAGTGGCTATGTCCTCTATGACTCCAAAGGACAAAGCATCAATTGTGACCAAGTAGTAAGGGCTCCAAGAAGGTCAGAGCCTTGTAGTAGAAAAGGAGGAAACGAATAGATAAAACACATCCAGGAAAATTATATTTTCAGTTTGCAAGGCAGAGACTAGCTCCAGGGAACCAATTCTCCAGCAAAAAAAAAAAAAAAAAAGATGTGAAAGGAGAATAATCTAACTATAATAACAGTCATCCATCCCAAAGAAACTTAAACAATTTAGAAATATTAGAGACGTCAAAAGAGTCAGATGCCTCTAGTTAACACACAGGCATCTAGAAAAACCTTTACAACTGCTGTGGAAAACAACAAATGATGCAGTATATGCTAACAACTGAAACTCACATTGCAGTGCAGGGTGGGGGGTGGCAATATGATTAGTCCATCTCTGAGATACCCGTTTTATTATTTCGCTCCTTGTTGACTCTTAACAAGCTATTCCTGTGTAAAAGCATTCCTACGGACACCATGGTTCCACAAGCTAAGTATGATAAGCACTATTCGAAAGGACCTTAACAGTCTTAAAAACAGTCACCTTATTCTACAATGGAAAGACTAAAGCAGTTTCTGAGATTGCCCATCAAATCAACTATTAAACTTGACTTATTATGAAGAAATCTATCAGCAAGGGCCTAGACTAAGTGGAATGTTGCTAAACAAAGCTCCATTTATCTACTCTTTCACTCAAACGTGCATTAAGAGCACTTATTATGTGCTAGGAATTTTATATGTGTCATCGCTATTTCTCAAACACAAAAACACCAACTAGTATACATTCTTTTTTGTTTTTGAGGGTTTTTGTTCGGTTGGTTGGTTTTTCGAGATGGAGTCTTGCTCTGTTGCCTACGCTGGAGTACAGTGGTGTGATCTCGGCTCGCTGCAACCTCCACCTCCAGGGTTCAAGCAATTCTCCTGCCTCAGCCTCCCAAGGAGCTGGGATTACAGGCGACCGCCACCACACTTGGCTAATTTTCATATTTTTAGTAGAAACAGGGGTTTCACCATGTTGGTCAGGCTGCTCTTGAACTCCTGACCTCAGGTAATTCACCCGCCTTGGCCTCCCAGTGCTGGGATTACAGGCGTGAGTTACCATGCCCAGCCAGGTATACATTCTTATTCCACTTTGCAAACACACAGAAACAGAGTTCCAGTGATGTCAAGGTGACCATGGTTATATAATTCATTATTTCATTTTTTTAAAAAAGCCAGGATTCTAACCCAGATCTGTTTGGATTCCAAAGCCTAGCATTTTTCCACTCAGCTTCCTATTTTCAGACAGTGAGGGTTGGAAAAAACATCTAGAAATCATTTTAGATCTGTGTTCTCTTATGCCATCAATAAAATATAGGACACCTGACATCAAGGTCAAAGTCAACCTTTTATGTATTACTAACAGTATTAAACTCTAAGTAGGCACTCAATACTTATTAATATATTATTTTAATCCTATTATTCTAAACTTCTGGACAAATGGCAATGATTCTACTCAGATCTTTTTAAATTAAAATTGGCTTGAGAAATTACATGCTGAAATGAAATGACAAAACTTCAGATAACATTCTGGAATTAATTTCATAATATTTGAGATGAAAAAAAGTATCACTGTCATAATGCCTACACTGGCCCAGTCATAATGTCATAATACCTACACAGTCTCATTTGTTGGCTTTAACCCACAAATCCTAATGCAGTCAGGATCTATACATCAGATTTATGATTTCTACATCTTACATATAGAACCAGAGCATTTCTCCAGGGATTCTACTAAAATTAAATCAGCTGATTAGAGAACCACGCTAAAGAGGCCAAGGTCACGTGTCTGATATCTATGTGAACCAGTTAGCATCACTCTCTCCTCCTACGGCCACAACATACACCTTGTTATAAACATACACCCTTGGTTTTACTCTGAAAATAAGGCAAATAACCAACTTTTCTGGAAAAAAAAATGTATCTACTAATGTCAAATATTATCATTGGATTTTATTCTTCAGAAAATAGTTATTGTCTTTCAAATAATATGCCCAATCATCCATTCTTTCTTTCAATACTTACTCAATACCTACCACATACTAGTCGATAATTTCAAAAGGCTGGCACCAAAGGACAAATAAATAGAGCTATGTGTGATATTCAATATAGCAAATATAAAGGACAAATAAATAGAGCTATGTATGATATTCAATACAGCAAAGATGTATAGGTACAGTGACAGTGTACAGAAGGAAAGGCTACCTCTAGAAGATGCTATGGAGAATGAGCAGGAGTTCATTTACATAAATGAGGAAAGTAAGAGTATTCCAGGGAAGGAGAACAGAGATTTACAAAGGTATGGTCATAAGACAACATAACAAACTTAAACTTTTAAGAATTTTACTAAAGCCAGGTTGAGAATTGAGAGCTATTACCAGCTAAGAGAGGGCAAGGCAACATCTTTTATATTTTCTACCTAATCCAAATTAGGTTTTCCTAAAATGCCTTACTTTGAGTTAGATTTCCACAGAGTAAAGGGGGAAAAAAAATAGTATCATGAAAATCTGTTCTCCTTATAGTCTCTCCATGATAAGAATAAAGGCCAAAAGGAGGCACATTCTTCTGAAAATGAAGCTTTTAGTGGCTGAGACCCTCAATGAAGAGGTTCTTTTGTCTGCAGAGCAAATCCAAATTTGCTGCCCTGTGAGGTAGAATGAAAATTTCCTTATTCTTCTCAGAGAATTAGTTTAAAAAGTGGTCAATGAAGCTTATTCATCAATCCTCCCTTCCTGTGGCTGTCTGAAACTCAGTGTGTTGAATATTTGACAAGCAAATTTAGATTAACTTTAAAAAGCACCTTCATCCCCACATAACACCCCAACACATAAACACAAAAATGTATGTGCACACTCACATCCTACAAGTCCTTCAGGAAAAGGATCAGTATGTGTATGAGGGGAAAGCTATCCGCTGTAGCAATCACAGAACACAAGTAGAAGAAAGGAAACTTTCTACTGAAGCGATTACATATACAGAAATAGGCAAAAATCCTAAGTGCATAACTCAATGAATTTTCACAAAGTGACCCCCACCCACGGCTCTCCCACGTAACTAACACCTAGGCCAAGAAATGAGAGTACCAGCACTATAGAAGCCCATCCTGTGCCTTTGCAGTCACTCTCACCAGCCCACAACAACTTTATTTAACACCATAAATCCACTCTGCCTGTTTTGAACTTTAAACGGAATCACACATTATGCACTCTTTTTTGTTGGCTTCTTTCACTCCACATTATATTTGTAAAATGGATCCATTTGTTGAGTGTATTCCATCTTATAAATATTTCGTAATTTATTGGAAAATATTTCAGTAATATTGAAAGGCATCTGTCCTATTTTCAGCTTGGGGCTATTACTAAAAATGCTGCTAACATTCTTGCATAGGTCTTTCAGTGCACACATGTACACATTTTGGTTGGGTATGCCTAGAAGTGGAACAGCTGGTTATAGGGTACACTTATGTTGAGCTTTGGTAGATACTTCCAACTGTCAGTTTTCCAAAGTTGTACCAATATACATTCCCACTAACAGTGCATGAAGATTCTAGATGCTGAATGTCCTCACTAATGCTCAGTAATGTCTGCCTTTTTTCATTTTATTCGGGAGGTAGTGTAATAATACTTCATTGTGGTTATTTGCTTTACCCTGATGTTTAACAATGCTGACCATTTTTTGGAACATTTGGAGATCATCTTTTGTGAAGTAACTATTCAAATATATTGCCTATTTTGCTACGGGGTTGTTCAAAAGATTCATTAAAATAACTTCTTTTATATATTGGTTTGTAGTTGTTATTTAGATATTCTAGAGACCAGCCAGATTCCTCTACTATAAATATCTTCTCCTACTCTGTAGTTTGCCATAGTCAAAGTATCATTTTTTTCCTTTATAGTCAGTATTTACACCCAGTTCAAGTAAAGACTATCATGAAGACATTCTCCTATGTTTTCTTTATTATTATTTTTTTTATTTTTAGAGACAGGGTTTCACCACATTGGCCTGACTGGTCTTGGACTCTTGACCTTGTGATCCACCCGCCTCTACCTCCCAAAGTGCTGGGATTGCAGGCGTGAGCCACCGCGCCTGGCCATTCTCTTGTGTTTTCTTCTAGAAACTTTCATAAAGCAGCATTTAAAATGTGTACTTTCCTGTAATCCTAGCACTTTGGGAGGCTGAGACAGGAGGATCACTTGGGCCCAGGAGTTCAAGACCAGCCTGGGCAACAAAGTAAAATCCTATCTCTACAAAAGAATAAAAAAATAATTTTAAAATGTATATTTTTAAGATTTACAGGCACATCATATATGTGTATACAAAATGCACCATGAGGCCGGGCGCAATGCCTCACACCTGCAATCCCAGCACTTTGGGAGGCCGAGGCGGGCAGATCACTTGAAGCCAGGAGTTCGAGACCAGCCTGGCCAACCTGGTCAAACCCTGTCTCTTCTAAAAATATAAAACTTAGCCAGGCATTGTGGCGTGTGCCTGTAATCCCAGCTACTTGGTAGACTGAGGTACGAGAATCTCCTGAACCCAGGAGATGGAGGTTGCAGTGAGCCGCAATTGTGCCATTGCACTCTAGCCTAGGCAACAGAGCAAGACCCTGTCTCAAAAGAAAAAAAAAATACACAATGAAGTTTTCTTCCACTTAATACGTCAAACAACTCAATCTATGAATTAAGCAAGATTATATTAAATTAAACTCATCAAGCTTTTATCAAGTGCCTCGTATACGCCCAGAACTGTGTTAGGCGACACAAGAGATGAAAATGGTAAGAGATGTTCCCTAACCTAAGTGAATACTAACTTTAGCTAAATAGCATGACACTCAAATTGTGTTGAATGTTTAAATAGAATTTTGACATTGGAGCCCAAAAATAATAACTCTCCACCATCCTCAGCTATCCAAGCTGATTTTAGCTTCAACAAAGAAACAGGAGGACAAAGGCATTTCCTTATCCCTGCTACTGTTTCCTGAATATACACATCTAAATCCCACACCATTTACCACTTGAGAGTATAAGAAAGATCTTAAAAATGAAGTTATAAGTCCCGCATCTTCTAGTCCAACTACTTAAGTAAGAAACAGCTGAATCCAGAAATAATACAATTTTTCCCAGAATAAAAAAAATCTAGGTCATTCTAGCTAGAGAACAGTGGGGCAGGATGGAAAAACATGTATATGTATACACATATGCTTTCACACACCCACACAACCCTAAACTTTTTCATAAGTGGTTTCCAATTTTCTTGTCCACATTACTTATCACTTTCTTCCTGGTCTTAGGGAGAAACGTTACCAAAAAAAAAAGAAAAAAAGAAAAAGCCAGAAGCCAAACTTAAGAGTCCCAGTGAGTTAGAGATCAAATATACTTATGGCCTCTTTTTACGAAAGATAAATTTAGGGAAGGTCAATTCAGGATTAAAAAGTTGAAAGGGTTAGTTGAGGGAAAGAATAATCATTCAACCAATTCAGATGAGCAACAAGTTTTTAAAGTAAACAGAGTCATCAAACTTTCTTTATTCTTCTATTCCATAATAAGCTTCAAAATAGAATTATGTGCCTCTCTTAAAGAGAGAACATGAGGGAAAAGGAGCAGTCTGCTAACTTTAGAGGTCAAGGTAAACCAGATGTTTCACAGACTGGGCTTCTAGGTCTTAAGCACATTTTCTGAAATAATAATCTATCGGGGAGCTTAAGAGAAGATCTTGAGCTAAGCTAGCAAACAAGAAGAAGCTTATGGAATTAAAACTCTTTTATCAGGAAAATTTTCAAAGTCACTCCTCTGATGCAAAACAAAAGGCAAAGTCTTGACCTATGAATTAAATTCTTCAACAGGAACCATAATTTCCCATGGCATTCATTCATTCAGCAAATTCTTATAATATGTACACCTACTATGGTCCCATAGAGCTAGGCACCATGACTACAGTGTGGAAAACAGACACAGTCCTTTCTCTCAAGAACCTTAGTCAAATTGGGAAAAAAGACATTATACCAAGTAAATAAATAAATATTTAGTGACAAATGATGAGCATTAAAGAAGAAACATTGTAAGGAGTCTTCAGAGTGATCCCAACTAAAGACATCTTGTTGATTCACCCCATCAATTCCTACAATTTTCCTCCAAGAACTACTACTGTCTCCACCCGCGATCTATCCCTACATTTTGAACGCTGTCTCTGTTCAAGCAAATCAGCAAGATTTCATGGTACAGCCCAAATTCAGTACTGCAAATGGGTGCCTCCTGCACACAGCACTCAAGAGTACTTGACAACTGCACACCCCAAAGACAGCAGAGAGCTGCAAAGTGAAGTGGGGTCTCAAGAGCCCCTCATACACTCTCCTTCCACACTGCCCTAGAAGATAAGTACCAGTCTGCCTCTAGATTAGAAGTTCTACCTTTCTGCCATTTCGAAAGCAGCTTTTGTACAACTGCATAAGAATCTACAATTACCCTCAATAAAGATTTCAATTTAAAAAAGCAGCTTTTATGGCCGGGCACAGTGGCTCACACCTATAATCCCTAGCACTTTGGGAGGCCAAGGCGGGTGGATCACTTGAGGTCAGGAGTTTGAGACCAGCCTGACAACATGGTAAAACTCCATCTCTACAAAAAACACAAAAATTAGTCAAGCATGGTGACTCGCACCACTGTAGCCTCAGCTACTTGGGAGGCTGAGGCATGAGAATCGCCTGAACTCAGGAGGTGGAGGTTGCAGTGAGCCAAGATCACGCCACTGCATTCCAACCTGGGCAACAGATGGAGACTTTGTCTCCAAAAAAAAGCAGCTTTTAGAGCCTTGAAGTCTCTCTATAAACATGACAAAATGGTTTGCCTCCTTCCTCTCTCCCATATCAGCTTTTAATATATCAGAGGCAGGAAGTCAGTATGCCTAAAATGGGACAAGGATGACAATAAAAATAAGTTTAAAGTGATAATAAAAATAAGTTTAAAGTGATTTTTTAAAAAAATCTTTCTAACCACTACATTACCCTTAGAAAGGAGTTTCTTTCTGAGAAGGGTTTGGGACTAACATATAATTCAGAGTGTGGAAGAATATGTATCACCTTTAGACCCAGAATACAATGGGTTGAACTTGTCTCTCTGATAAATAACTAGCTGTGTGACATTGGACATGTGCAGTTTTCTCACCTGCATATGGATTTGAGGCCATTTATCCTAGAGTTCTAATAAATTAAATGAGATGAGTCTGGTACCTGGCAAATAAGAGTCACTCGAAAAACAAACAAGGGACATCTTAGCTGCCTTCTCTTCTTTATACCTATTCAAATGGGGGATTTTGAAAAATCATGGTGAGAAAGATCCTATTGGTGAATTGAGAACGTAATTCTCCATTGGCTGCAGTATATATTGCTAAGACTCACTCATAATAAGGGTGACCATGTGACTTGTCTTATGCTATACCAATTTCAAATACTCTGACACATTATTCCTACTAGCATCAAAAATATCCCAGAAAATAAAATATTTCAGCATCCAAACTCTGTCTCCCAGACATCCCCACTACCTAGAAACAGCACTAAAATTTTTCATCAGAGGAAATACTCTACATTTGGCTCAAGAAAAAATATGGCTGTGCATGGTGGCTTATGCCTGAAATCTCAGCACTTTGGGAGGCCAAGGCAGGAGCACTGCTTGAGGTCAGGAGCACTGGACCAGCCTGGGCAATATAGTTGAGACACCATCTAAAAAAAAGAAACAAACCTCCTCAATTAGCCAGCCACGCTGGCAAGTGTAGTCCCAGCTACTTTGGACACTGAGGTAGGAGGATCACTTGATCCCAAGAGCTGGAGACTGCAGTGAGCCATGATTGCACCACTGTACTCCAGCCTGGGCAACAGAGAGAGACCCTATCTTTTTTAAAAAAAAAAAAAAAAAAAAAAAAAAGAAGAAGAAGAAGAAGAAGAAGGAATGTGATCATGGTGCTTACAAGAGGACAAAAGGGACACTAAAAGTATGAAGAGGTCAAGACAACAAAGCAATGCTGCTAAGAGCTTTAATGCCTACATAGTATATTTTTAAATAGTCTATCCTAATAAGCTCACATTTATGCAACAACATCAATACAACAGCTAAGTGGATTAGAATAAAATTGCAAAGACCTAAATGGACCCCTGGGATGGCAGAGTTTCTGTAATCATCAGCTAGATTCAAAAAACTAACAGTCGATACCAAGCATACCCTCAGTCTAACAAGGCAGCCAAAATAGAAGCAAAATAAAAAATTAAGTGTGTGTGTACATATACATATATGTGTGTGTGTGTATATATATATACGTATATGTGTGTGTGTGTATATATATGTATGTATATACATATATATATATATATATAAAATATATATCCCTGGTGGAATCTAGAGGGCACAAAAGAACAATTCATAGTGCCTGCAGCTGAGTGTCACCAAAAAAATCCTCTTTTAAGCTATGCAGAGTGCCTGATATTCTGCAGTAGCTGGGAAAGCAGCCAAACTCAAGCCCACGTCAGAGCACACCAGGTATGCTCCCTTGGCAACAATACTACATGGGATCTGAGTGCAAAACACCTTCCTACTTCCTTTGAGTTTAAACTCACTGTCAAAATCACCCTTCGGCACACAGCCTGACAGGGCCAGTGGTACTCAGTTTACAATGTCAATAAACCATCCCCATGCAATGTTATATTTTGAACCATTCAGACAAGTGTGCAGGATTCAAAAAAATGAAAAATAATGAGTGGCTTGTTTTTCCAAGTCTCATTCATATTCTCATGTTCCCAATACCCATTTCTAGCAAATTCCTCCCAGATCCAGAAAAAAAATTCCTTTCCTAAATATTCAGCATCTGCATTTAATTTGGTCATTCCTTCCTCCCTCTCTTCTCTGCTCCCATCCCACAAAATACATATACATACGTTTATGTTTATATCTACATATCTCCCCTCCTTTTAACATTCTCTGAAAACAAATGTAGCAGAGATTAGAAAGGAAAAGAGACTAGCAGAGGGAGATAAAACAGGGTAGGCAAAGGGAGCAGTTCACAGAATGAGGCACAAAGAGAACATGAGACGGTTGTTCTTGAGCTCCAGCAGTAAGGGCTGTTTCTGATTAGGTGAGCGCAATTGCAGAGCTGCACAGGAAGTGCTGAGGGGGCCCTCTTGGTCAGTTCCATCCCAAACACACTGAAAACCTTTGTACTGTAGCAGGCCCATCTGGAATCAGTTAGGACCAAGCTCCTAGCAGCCATTCTTTTTCTTTCTTCTTTTTTTTCCTTAAAAAAAAAAAAAACACTCTCTAAAACCACTTAGCTCAGTTTTTCTGCCAGCAACCTTCTCATCCCTTCCAAATCATCCCTTCCTTCCAAATCACCCTTTAGAACATATTTCTCCAACTCCCCTTCTGGGGTCACCACTAACAAGACGAGTCGTGTAAGAACATAAAGCATCCAGAGCACTAGCATCCTCCTTACAGCCCAGAAACGCCCCAAAAAGTATAGTCTCTGTGCAACTGAAATCCCTTTTTAGAGGTTTTTTAAATGCTATTTTTAGAAATTCAAAGTGGCCTACTTCTTTTAAAGATGTAAATGAAGCATATCCTTTAGGAAACTGTTTGCATTTGTTCTATCTTCTAAATCATGCAAAAAGTAGGAAAAAAAGAAACTCTGGCATAGTTCTCCTAGCATTCAAAAGGAAAAATATCTTTCCATTCACAATCCTAAGTTAAATCACCTATATTCCTTTCTGTAAAACTGATTTTTACTGATGCTTTCTCAAAAAAAGAAAGGGTGGGACTTCCCTGGTACTGTGGTAAACGTCTAGCATTTAGACTCAGGAGACCTGGACAATAGTCTTGATGGCCACTAATTAGCCATATGGCTTGGAATAAATTATTTATCCTTCCTAGGTCTCTATTTTTCACCAGTAAAACGGGGCAAAGCAGATTCTTTTCAGTACCACAAATTCCTCAAATCCCATACACCTAATAAAATGTAGGAGTACACACAAAACTGGCCTCCAGTTTCACCCAGGAATCATCACTTTAAAGAAATGTTATTACCCACCAAAGACTGTACAGAAAGGAGTTGTGTGTGGGTGGAGGGAATGGACAGAGCCTATCGGTTGGCACCCTCTTCTATGAGACACATTCCCTGTCCTCATAGTGCTTAGAGACATCATAATCAAGACAGGCTATTAAAATGCTTAAGAAAAATACAAGCCTAGCCATCTCGGCCCAGCAAACTGACCAAAGAAGTACAGCACTGAGACCTACAGAATTAAAATCACTAATAAGCTACCTTAATGTAACATGTCCTTTGTACTCAGTTTCAAAGCATCTTATTTTAATTGATCTCAATAAATATTTACCAAATCGATCAAGAAGGCCAGATTCAAATACAAAAAAAGAATAGACACTGCCCTGTCCTCAGGAAGTTTATAATCTACAGGCAACATAGAGAGATGTTCAAAGACAATTTTAGTCCAACGCTTGATAATGATGGAGGTAATTATAAAGTACTGTGAGAGTCCTCTAACTGATGCTTCCTCCATAAACCTTCCTTGACAGTCTACACCTTCTTAGAGCTCTTTCTCTTATTTTCTTCCTTCTGTTAAACTGTTCTAATAAACCTGAAAATTATATTTTGCCATGAAATTTAAAGGCTGGTACTATAAACTGTCTAAACTTGACAGGAGTCAGTAACTGTTTCATGAGAAGTTTATATCCATAGAGGGGCACAGACCGACATAAACCATCCCCCAAAGCCACACTGGCGACCACCAGAGCAGGAACACTGAAAACTTCCTCAATAAGAGTGCCACCTTTATACCTACGGCAATTAGGAACCAATTCTTGCTCTTAGGCTGGATTCTAGGGATTAAGAACTGGTCCAGCAAGTAAAACGTTTGAGATTAGAACTGTCTGTTGTTAGCCCTCAGACACAACCAGAATGGCAGGAATTGCTGTGAACCACATACAAGGTTTTTGCCAAGAAGTACATACACACAGTATCTGCTCTCATCTGCAGCCAAAGTGTTTTCCCCTCAACTAAAAATGGTCTAGTTCTTAAAGGGCCTGTTTTACCATTTCACATCCAGAAGAAGAGGAAATTACTCCTATATGGGCTGAGGCCTTAATCTCAAATGCTAAGTAACCCGAAAGATGAGTGGGTTCACTTTCGTTGGCCACTGTGGGCAGGCTCCCTAAAAATGTATTCTCTTCAGTGTGTGTGTTAAACTTCCCCTCTCTACACTGGCAAGACTTCAAACACATTCATAGAGAAGTAAGACTATATGAGGTGGGGTTCCTGAAACAGCAGGGTCACATTTCCTCCTGGAACGTGGAAAGCTGAACTGTAGGAGGTGCCTATGAGAGATCTGGCCCACTCCTGAAACATTAATACACTTCAAATTAGGTACAGAGAACTTAGCAGCTCGGCTGACTCCCAAACCAGCTCTAAATAAAACTGGACTGGTCAGGATTCTTCGTGGCAAACAGCAGCAGAAGGGGCCAATCAAAACTCTTGGCCCTGCCAAAGAATTGCCGCCTTTTCCTTAAAGGGAAAACACTTCAAGGCAAGTGTTTGTGTGTCAGTATTTCTAAGGAGAGAAAAGGAATTTTTAGATTTTCTGAACTCCTACATCCAGTTGCTTTATTTCTGTAAATTCCTTTTCCTACATTTGTTCTCCTCTATAACAAAAGCATTGCCACTAGGTGTAATAAAAAACAGGCCAGAGCTCTATAGAAAGATGCCATAATCCTACACTACTTTCAACCAAATGAGGCAGGGCATCCCCCTGGCCTCCCCATCTTACTCCTACCACTTAAGGGCAAAGTCCTCCCAAAGATTCCTCCCCTAGAGCCTCATCTTTTCCCTACTGCCTCTTCCCTTTTCTCTGACCCTCTCTCGCCAGCCATTCAAAACTCAGTAGAAATACTAAAGTAAACTTCACCTTGATGTGAGTTTCTAGACAGCACAGAGGCAGTACAGTAGACAGAACTTCTCAAACTGTTAGGAGCAACCTTTTCTGTTAAGTTTCCAATCCATCAGGGAATCATATTTTGTAAAGTGCAGTAAAATGAATTATTAGAAAAATGAAATTTTAAAAAATAAGAATTATAAAATACAAGCCGCTGGTTTTTTTACTATTAGATTTAATGTTCATAAAAGTATTCTGTCAAATTGCTATAGAAGCTTCTTAGTGCATACAATCAATTTCTGCACCTATGTTGTATGAACTGGTAATAAACTGCGAACTAGTATCAGTCTATATACAACACTTTAATTAGCACTGGTAAAATGAAAGGAGAACAAGCTCTGACATCACACAATCCTAGGGCTGAACACACCTCAATCGCTTACTAGTCATATGACCTTAGGCATATCATTTAATTTCTCTGAATCCCAATTTCTGCATATATAAAACAGGAACATAATGTCACCAAATATTTTGCAAAGTTAAGTAAAGATTAAGAAAACATAATGCCAAGGAGCCTAACACAGTGCCTGATTTAGAATAGGAATCCAGTGAACTATTACTATCAGGTTTTCTAGATAGTTCCTTTTCAAAGGCAATTCTAATCCCAGTAAATCCTAACCTTGGGAGTTAGTATTTTCATAGCTAATTGTAACCAGCAAAATTCAGATCTATGATCTTTTATTGTCTTTAGTATCTTTTCCCTTTTGATCTCAGGAACAAAAAAATATCGAACTTTTGTGTTGTGCCAAAAACGAGTTCCCACTTGATATCTAGTGTTTCCTGTTTCACCCAAGATATATTCCAATTTGATTTCTGATCAAACTATTACCAGTTCAATCACTAATTCTGCTGTCATTCCAGACTTGTTATTTAACTAAATATTGAGTAGATACAAGAAGAAAATTTATAAATTATGTGAAGGATATAAAGAATAACAAAAACGTATGCCATTAGAATTCTAGTTTTTTCCTCCACCTCCTGCCTCCACCCCCAAATGTATTTTCCTCCTTCACTACCGTTCTTAAAGATCTGAATTTAAGTCCTAACTCTGCCACTTCATGATATAATCTTCAACAAATCGCATCCTCTCTCTTAAGGCTCTCTCCTACCTATCAAACGAAAAGGCTGAACACCGTGGTTGCTAACATTGTTTTCAGCTCCCTGTTTGATTTCATCTAGGTTCGACTTTTAACGCATTTCATGATAAATCCCCGACTCCTTACCTTTCTGTTTTAGATAATTCTAGTAGCCATTATCCCACCCCTGAATTTGCTATACCAAATCCTCCAACCAACAACTCTGACCACCACCACCACCCCTTATTTTTTCCCTCAGTCCTTTCCTTCCTTTTCTCAACAAGTACCTCCAGTCACTGGGGAGAGACAACTCCACCTGAACCTCCAAGATCTCCACCTCCCTCAACATCTAGATCCATCCTTTCACAAATATTTCCCTTGTGTATTCAGAGCATAAGGGCTAAAAGGAAAGCTCCCAATAATTCAATCCAACATTTTTACATACGAAACAAGCCACGTATATAAAAGTAACAAAAGAATGAATGAAAATACTTGCAAATGTGTATCTAAAAAAGGATTTGCTACATATATAAAGAACTTCGAAATGAACTCAGTAAGAAAATGAACCACCCAGCCAGACGCAGTGGCTCACGCCTGTAATCCCAGCACATTGGGAGGCCAAGGTGGGTCGAACACCTGAGGTCAGGAGTTCGAGACCAGCCTGGTCAACATGGCGTAACCCCATCTCTCCTGAAAACACAAAAATTAGCCAGGTGTGGTGGCAGGCACCTATAATCCCAGCTACTCGGGAGGCAGAGGTTGCAGTAAGCCGAGATCTTGCCACTGCACTCTGGCCTGGGTGACAGAGCAAGACTCCATCTTAAAAAAAAAAAATTAGCCAGCCGCAGTGGCATGTGCCTGTAATCCCAGCTACTCAGGAGGCTGAGGCAGGAGAATCACTTGAATCCAAGTGGCAGAGGTTGCAGGAAGCTGAGATCACGCTACTGCACTCCAGCCTGGGCAACCGAGTAAGACTCTAAATCAAAAGGGGAAAAAAAAAAAGAAAATGAACCACTAAATTGAAAAAAAATTAGCATAACATTTAAACGGACCCATCATCAAAAAGATATGGAAGACAAATGTGCAAATGAAAGCTACTAAACATCATTAATATTTAGGAAAATACCAACTGAAGCCATGAAGAGATACTACTGTATACCTATCAGAAGGACTCTCATTTTTTTTAAAAAAGAACTGACAATACCAAAGAGTAGAAAGAATGTAGATATGTTCACTGCTGATGGGAATCCAAAGTGGTATAGCCACTTTGGGAAACAGTTTCTCATAAAGTTAAATATACACTTACTTGACCCAGCAATCCCACTCAGGTATTTACCCAAGAGAAATGAAGCTACTCAACAGTAAAAAGGAATGAATTACTAATACCTAAAACAGCCCAGATGAATCTCAAAAGAATTACACTAAGTGAAAGAAGCCATACTCAAAAAGCTACATAATACATGATTCCATTTATATAACATTTTAGAAATGGCAAAATCACAGGAACAGAAATCTGATCAGTGATGACAGTGGCTGGGGATAGGAAGAGAGAACTGACTATGAAAGAGCCTGAGGGAACCTTCTATGGTAATGGACGCGACGCATTCTATATCTTGATTGTGGTAGTGATTACATGACTATATTACGTTTGTCAAAATTCACAGAAATGTAACCTTAAAAGAATGAATTTTACTGCACATAAATTATACCTAAACTCTATACAAATACACATACACACATGTAAATTATATCTAAACTATACACATACACACACACACACACACACACACACACACTCATATGTATAAAATCTCCCTTCAAAAAAAAGAAATAGCCCCATCCCCCTTCCATCACAGAGGAGTTAGCACAGCAGCCGAGGATCAGGTGGGTGAGGAGCTGAGGAATCAAGGATGCACAGGCCAGCAGACCCAGAGGCCAAAGACAAGAGTGGCTGGGGGTCAGGAGGCATTGGAGGACCATAGGTAAAGGTGGGAAACTCTCGGGAGTTTGGGAAGCCACAGGGAAGAATGAGCTGAAGGGGCCCATTGACTGAGGATTCCAGACCCTGAAGAGTGGGGTACAGAGGTGGTGGAGACAGCCACTGTGGCTGGGAAACTAGCTACACTAAGCAAATAAGTAAACATATAGAGGATAAGGGGAGCCAAGTTTTTCCTACTAGAGAATGTATTTACAAACATGGAAAGAGGTTGGCTGCATTTGACGGAGTTATCAGTGTGAACTCACATAACACACATACAAACATCATGCGTGTATACATACATAGGTAGCACACAGAGATATAGAAATAGAAAATACCATTTGGCTGAGATCTAAGGAGCCACCTGACTTCGCATGCTTGTGTATTTATGTTACGTGTTTTACTTTATGGAGAATTTTCTCAGTAGAGAGTTAAAAAGTGATACAAGTAAAATGGTATAAAGGCACAGAGGAGAAAAAGATAGCAAGTGATTCCATTCTGCTGGGACATAAATACTAAGAAAGAAGCCTGTGAAAGGCTTTTAGTAGTGAAATAATAAACATTCAATCACCAAAACAATTTTATGGTAGCCATTATTATCTTCATTTTAGTAATGAAAAAACTGAGGCTTGAGAACAGTTAAGTAGATTGAGCAAGGTCCCACGACAAAAAAAAACGCAGATTAACTGTAAAACCAATCCTCTTTCTGTTCTATTTCCCTCCGAGTTATACACAGATTACCAGTTCCTTGGAATTCACAAACAAATCACCTTTTCCCTAGATGCTCAGACCTTGGTGTTTAACACTTTTAAAAATCATTCAGCCAGGCTTGGTGGTTCACACCTGTAATCCCAGCACTTTGGGAGGCCAAGGTGGGCAGATCACTTGAGGCCAGGAGTTCGAGACCAGCCTGGCCAACATGGTAAAACCTTGTCTCTACTAAAAAATACAAAAATTAGCCAGGTGTAGTGGTGCACCCCTGTAGCCCCAGCTACTCAGGAGGCTGAGACAGGAGAATTGCTTGAACCCGGGAGGCAGAGGTTGCAGTGAGCCGAGATCGCACCGCACTGCACTCCAGCCTGCGCCTGGTGATGGAGCGAGACTCCGTCTCAAAAAAATAAATAAACAATTAGAATTAAAAATTTAAAACTCCAAGTATTCACCAAAGTTAATATTAGCTTCATCTGGAGGTCAATCCCTTACTAAAGTTGAATATTACCATTTTTATGGTTTTACTGATTTTTACCAATGTGAATTTGCATACAAAAAACTAAACATTTTCCCCTTATGTTTGAGGCCCCAAAAGATTAAGGCAGCAGTAAAAAGACAGCCCACACAGAATTCACTGTATACCCTGTAATGCACAACACATCAGCATCTATTTTATCCGGCAGCAGGAAGACTTGTAAGTTAGGACCCCACAATTATCCCTGTAGAGAGGTGCACCAAAGAGAATGTAGGCATAACAGCTACAATAATGGTAACACAAATAGCCATCTGTACTTATAGCCAGTCATGCCAAGGGCTTTTAAACACCCACATCCCTACTGCCTCCCTCTCTCTCCATGCAGGTGGGTAAATTCCTTTCTATTCTTCTCCAGCCCACATAATTCCAGGGGAATAATCTGATGCTAGGAGCAAGAAGCAAAGAAAGCTGCTGTACTTTTGAACGCAAAAGACCGAAAAGAGTGCTAATTCCCCCAGCCTGTGTTCTACCCATTAAACCAGTATATCCCTATTCTTTTTACTGTCTAAAACACAGAAACATAGCTCTTGTTACATCGCCCAGGTCCCTTTCCCTGACTTCCACCAGTCTCAGCTAGTTTAGACCCTCCTCCCACCATGTCCCCATTTATTCAATTCTCTCAATGCACTTATCACATTATAGGTCTAATTGGTACCAGTCTCCACACTATACTGGGAGCCCCTGAGGTCATGGACTGTCTCTCTCTCTCACTGCCTCCCTCCACATCCTCAACAGTATAGGACATATGAGTGCTAAATAAAGATGCTGGGTGATTACAAGAACTGGTAAATGAACAGGGAAGTGGGTAGCAGAAAAGGAAATGGTTGAACAGCAATTTGAGGTCTGAGGGTCCAGGATATCTGCATAGAAACCATGCTACAGTTCCTACAATGGAACATGTTGAGTGCAACAATTACATAAGAAAAATCATCCTTTAATAGTCTCTGAAACAGAGTTTTAGAACAAAAGCTATTCTAACTCTAACAAGCTAAGGGTATCTTTTTTTAAAAAAAAAAAAAAACCACTAATCCCACTTATTAGTGTTATGTCCCCACAAGCAAAACAGCAACAAGAGAGTGTGGCCTACAAAACTACCACAGCTCCAGCTCCCAAGACAAATAGCTTTTCAGGACTCCTCTTTCTTTGACAGCTGTTTTGCCCACCTTCTCCCTTTAGCCTCTTCCTTTCCTCCCCTACAAGGCAGAAAAGAAAACAACGACTGCACTACAAAATCCAAGAATCCTCAGGAAAACAAATCTTCCCAGTTCTCCCAAGTTTATCCTGAGGGCTGCTGGCAAAATAAGCAACTTTTTCCTAATTGTGGTAGACTTCACCTGGGTGATGAATGTAGTTACCAACTTTTCAACAAGGTGCTGGAAACCATGCAAGATCTCAAAAACATAGTTTAGAAGTGCACCTGCCCCATTTGCCCTCAGCTCTGCAACCAGGAAACTTTTACCAGCTCTTCTTTAGCTCTAATACACCAGCTACTGCCCACCCCCTACAAGGGGCATCTGCTCTTGAACCTTCCTTACTAACTATACTTGTCAAAATCAAACAGAACCTGATAGAAAAGATGGGAAAGGGATGCAGTAAGATTCTGAGATTGTCTCCATTTAAACCCTTTGGTCATATTTTTACCTAGTTTTTTTTTTTTTCTATTGAAGAAAACTATAATGATTACTTTGGGGAGATGCTGATTTTTATTAGATTTTACTTTGAATCACTGTAGTGTGATGGTAGAGCTAAAAGCAATCTCAGCAACAACCTCATCATATCCCTACGTTTTGCAAATGGAGAATGACCCAGAGATGTTAATAACTGCTTAACTACAGTTACACAAAAAAAATTTCCTAGATCATCAAATCCTGGATGGCAAGACCTGTATCTAATTTGCCTCCAGTGTCCAACAGTGTTCAGCACTTGACCATTTTGCTATGATATTTGACCATTTTACTTCAAAAACAATGTTTTCTCATCACATGTGACTAGAAAGCTAGAGTCTATGGATAATTTGGAATCCAAGCTCTCTTCCTCCTCAACAAGGCACATTCTGTTTATCTCTGACACCATCTGTAAGATTTCCAATCTTTCTATGTTCAACTGCTCTAAAAATCATACATTTTTAAATTGATTTCCTAAAAGGAACCCTCCTCTTCCAGTCAGATACTTTTTTAAATAATTACCTTCAATTGACTAATCTTCTTAATGATCGACCTCTTGGGGATCCCTCCTTATACCTCAACAACTTACAACAAACTACAAAAATCTGTCTCCTTCCCTTGTTTGTGTCTCCCTAAGCCAATGGTTCTCAACCTTGACTGCATATTAGTATCATCTGAAGTAGTTTAAAAAAACAAACCTGATTCCTGGGTCCTGCCCCCAGAGTTCCTGATTTACTTGGTCTGGGTAGGGTATGGCCTAAGCACTGAAATGTTTAAAAGCTTCCCAAGTGATTCTAATGCACAGTTAGCTAAGATTGAGAACCTCTGCCCTATGCCCTCAGAAACTCACCACTTGGTCTATTATATACTCTAAAAATAACTACGTACTGTCAGTTGTTCTGAACTTGCAAAACATTAGACTGCTTTGCACCAAGGCAGAGTGTGCTGCTAGACTGAAGGCACACTGGAACCATACCCTTGTTTCACATCTGTTATATAATAAAACTGTGGTAGATAATGTTGGTAAAACTATAAATCATTAATGATAACAAATGCCCAGCAACTGGCTAAAAGACTACAAAGGGGAAAAAGCTGAAGTTGACTCAGAAATTTAGTTTCTCAATTTTTTTTTTAACCAAAGATCTAGTCTTTCAAATCCAGATGGTCTTTCTGTATCAAAAATAGCTTTTTGTGGCACATGAACAAACACAACTCGAAAGAAGCATAAGAATATGCTCCGTATTTTCATGCCTCCATGACTCTGCTCACCCCAGTATCTATGTCCTATTCATCTGTCAAAGCCCAGTTCAAATGCCTCCTTTAGTCATTCCAAGAAATACTGAGAATTCACTAAGTGACAAGCAATGGAGATACAACGTCAAACGAGACACAGTCACTGGCTTCACAGTGCTTATACTCAAGTATTTGGGAAGACAGCCAATAAATAAGGAGACAAATTTTTAAAATTCCAGATGAGAAGAAAAGAGGACAACATAATGTAACAGAGTAACGGTGGGTGGTGACTGTTCCAAAGTAGACTCATTTGGTCCCTCAAGACCAAATCAAGAAAGGAAACTTTATCATATTTCTTTTCACACTCTCAGAATTGACTCTTGGTACACAATGAATATTCTGAATGAACAACAAAAAAAGGATTAAAAAAAAGACAGAAATAAAATACTAGTAGAAATAATCATAATCAACTAAAAGTCATGAGACACAAACCCTAAGTTGTTCCAACTACCTACTAGGTTTTCAGCAAATCTATTCCTCTCTTCTGTAAAATAGGTGGACTGGATTAGACAGGAACTGTAACACTCACCAGAGGTAAAGAGTGAAGTGCACAGGTAGAGACTGCAATACTGAAGCCAACAGGCCACTCCAAAAGGGAACAGCCACTATTTAGCTCCTGCAGATTGTCAGATGTAGGAATGTGGGCCCCGTGCTTCCAAGTGAAACCAGAAATCTAGGTTTCATGTGAGCTTTCCCAATGTTTAAACACCGAATCCAAAGGCCTTTAAAATACTGCCTTATCCAAACAAAACTCCATGTGTGGGAGACACACGGAAGACCTACAGTTTGCAACCTCCGGACTAGATAATCTTTAGGTCCTTCCTAATTCTAACAGTCTATGGCTCTAAATGAAATACCTTCTCAAAAAAAAAAAAACAAGAAGAGACAACGGGATTAGAGAATAGAAAGAGAAAAAGACAGTCTTTTTCCCAAGTGTTCTAATCAGATCACAGAAGGTGGGAGGATCACTGGAGCCCAGAAGTTCAAGGGCAGCCTGGGCAACAAAGCAAGACTCCATCTCTAAAGAAATAAATAAATAAGGAAAGTCTTCCTCATAATTCATCAGACAGCAAATCCTTGTTACTTGGAAAGAAAATCCAAAATTCAGCCTGGATAATGAAAAGACCAATTCTAACCTCTCCTTCCGATTACAAAAGCAGCCAGTCCACTGTATTTTTAGTAATCTGGGGCTGAACTGTTGTGCTTCTGCCCACATGAGCTTAATAAATATCCCAATTATAGGCAATCAGGAATGCTTAAATAGAGGCACAACCCATGTGCACACACACAGACATAGACATCCCACATAGCACAAAGCGAGGAAATCAATTATGCTGAAGACTGGCAAGATGCCCCCAAAGACACAGCAGGAATTTGATATGAACAGCAGGATGAGGAAGGAGAATGAATAATTCAGACTCCCTGATTCACTTAACAAAGTCCTGTCAAGCACAAGCTGAGACCCATGGTTTGTGGGCTGAACTCCCTGGGCTAAAAGGCAACACGAGCTCATTGTCTGAATGGAAAGCTCAGTGTGCCTGCTGTGAAGGTGGGAAAAGGAAGAAGTGAAAAACTTGCACCTAGAATAGAAGTCAAGTTATTTTTCTGAGAGCCAATTCATCATAAAAGACCAAACTTGAAAGCAGACAATGTTTCCATACTGTCATCAGCAAAGGAAAAAGAACATGCATATTTTATTTATGCCCACCCTCTTTAAGAAGGCCTCCACTGGACTAACAAGCCCAAAGTAAATAAGATAACGGAAAAGGCAAAAGAAAGAAGTATCAGCCAGAAGAGCTAAATGTATAGACATCTTCCTAACCCTTAACCCCTTAACCCAGTGTTTAAGAAAGTTATCGGCCGGGCATGATGGCTCACGCCTGTAATCCAAGCACTTTGGAGGCCAAGGCAGGTGGATCACCCGAGGTCAGGAGTTCAAGACCAGCCTGACCAACAGTGAAACCCCGTCTCTACTAAAAAATATAAAAATTAGCTGGGTGTGGTGGTGCGCGTCTGTAGTCCCAGCTACTCGGGAGGCTGAGGCAGGAGAATTGCTTGAACCTGGGAGGCGTAGGTTGCAGTGAGCCGAGATCGAGCCACTGCACTCCAGCTTGGCGCCTGGTGACAGAGAAAGACTCTGTCTCAAAAAAAAAAAAAAAAAAAAAAGAAAGTTATCAACATAACTATCTTCATGCTAGCAATGATGACTATGGACTAATGGACTATTCATCAACTGCTTAACCTAAGTTCCTCATGATTTTTAGATGCCAGCCTATACTGAAAATAGATCCAGCTCTATACCAAGTGTTAATCAGTCACCATAAACTCTTACTTTGCTGGAAAATAGAGTTTTGTATAAAGATCTTTTTTTTTTAGGCTGTTACATAAATGACCTAGGGAAGAAAAAAAAAAAGGTAAAGAGTCCAGCCTGTTTTCATGTGTCTTTATAATAGATTTGGTGTTTTATCTTACATTTTTGTTTTTTAATGACAAGAATAAAATATTTGTGATAATACAGCATTTAAAACTCTCAAAGCTATGATACTCACTGATGCAAATAATTATTTCAGTCTTACATTTGTAAAATATAACTTATAAACAACACATCAAGAATGCATTAACTTCTGAATGCCACAGTACTAAAATTGTGTTTGTACAAAAATCAAGGGAAAAGAACAAATTTGGGCCATTCTTTTCAAATCCTTCTAAGGCTAAAAAGACACAGTGACCAGGTTCTAAATATTATACTAGTTAAGTAGCAGAAAACAGAGTTTAGAAAGCAATTACTACCACAAACAAATGCACTTAGCATGAGCTCATACATTTAAAAACCACTTTAAAAATTAATCTGATTCTTCAAAGTTACCAAAAGCAACTAACAACTTTTCAAAATTCAAATGGCTGAACAGGAGATATTTCAGCCCTAAAAGCAAAGAATAAACAACACTGAAATTGAATAGTAATTAAATAACCTGCTCCTTCTAATGATAATAACCAAATTTTCCTATTTACAGCAGGTCAGCCTCTAAGGAATTAATCTGTCAGCCTGTCATAAAGAAGCGTGTGATACAACAGCAGTGACTCAAACCAAAGAACCTATGAGAGAAGGCAGCAACCACACCAGATGGAACTTTCTGCTCACAAGGGTTCATAAAGCAAGCTCCAAATGGTCACAGATGGGGGCCCCCAATTGCCAAATGGTTACTGACTGATGCATCTAAAAATGAGATAATATAAAGTGTGATATGCCTTTTCTTTTGTCAAAAAACAATAAAGCCACTGTTGATAAACTCTAACAAGTTGGAAAATGGATGACAAACTTCCCAAAAAAATAATAAAACTTATTCTGTAAATTATTTGGTGAGTATGGGGCAAAAGTATTTTTCTAAAATCTCCCCAGATGATGCTAATAGGCAGCCAAGATTAAGAAACACTGGTCTAACTAAGCAATTGAGACAAACTAACTAGAGCTACTTAACCAGTGAAAGCCAGAGGTTAAACACTAAAGGGCGACCACCTTGGCCTTTGCATATGACTTTGTTTGAAATGATTATCTCTAGCAAAAGAACCGCACAGCAATCATTCACCCTGAAAATCTAGGATCTATATTCCACATAGATAAGGTTCGTTCAGTTCTAAAATCCTATAATCTATATAAGCATTAACTGGCAATAAATATTGAGCTTACTATAATCAGGTACTATGCTACATAAGGGCAATTAAAAAAGAAAAAATAAAGATTAAAACAGAGTCCCTACCCTCAAGGAACTTACAGTTTGGCAGGAACTCAAAGTAAATAGGCTCTTATAATACAGTCAAATAAATCCTAAATAGGAAAAAGTACAAGGTGCTAGGAAAGCAGTCAGGAGAGTTCCTAACCCTATCTTAGAAATCCAGTAAAAGATTCCCAAAGGTTTACTGAGACCAATAAACCAAGATCTCAAAGATAAGAGTTAGTGCCATGAAAGGTGGAAGGAGACATGTTATAGAGGGAACAAAGTGAAGCTGCATGGTGTATGCAGGAGCAGGTCAAGGTTGAGAGATGAGGTAGGAGCCAGACCACCAATGGCTTTTAATGGGACTAAAGGGCAGTGAGATGATCAGATTTGTTTCAGAAGGATCACTCTAAAAAAAATTACTGCAATCCAATGATATGGGATGGGAGGGACAAAAATTAAAGGCAGAAGAACAATTTAAGAGGCTGTAACAGTAGCTTCAGCAGCTGTGTAAATAGTGGACTGGTTGCTGAGTTACATAGGGGCAGAATTTTGCAGAAAGAGCAGATAAGGGCTGGGCATGGTGGCTCATTTCTGTAATCCCAGCATTTTGGGAGGCCAAGGCGGGCAGATCACCTGAGGTCAGGCGTTCAAGACTAGCCTGGCCAACATGGCAAAACCCCATCGCTACTAAAAAGACAAAAAAAAAAAAAAGACCAGATAAGGAGGAATCAGTTTTAGATGCTGTGTTTGCACTTAACTATGGGGTATCCAAGCACAGATGCACACTCAGCAGGTGGATACAGACATCTTAAGTGCAGGAAAGAGATCTACACTAGAGAAATTTGGAAGCTGTCAGCATACAGATGATAAATAAAGCCTTAGTAATAGATGAGCTTGCCCAAGGAGAAATATACATAATAAAAAAAGAAAGAAAGAAAAAGGACTAGAGCAGAATCCATTCAAGCACCAACTTTAAAGTGGTAGGCTGAGGAAGGGATAACAAAAATTCACTGGCAGACAGAGGGAGCAATTCTAAAAACCATGGTACAAGAAGCTAGGGGAAGAGAGGCATTCCAAGGAAATAGAGGAAAGAAAGGAATATTCATTGGATGTAGTCACAAGGGGGTTAATGGTGATTCCGGAGAAAAGAGTTTCAATGTTGCGGTTAAGGAGAAAACCAGAACTGCAATGGGCTCAAAGGGTATAGACAACAATTTTAAGAAGGTGGCTTGTAGAAAAGAGGAGAGTGAAAAGCAGCTGGAGGGTAAAGATGATTAAATGTGCTAGATTTTATTTATTTATTTTGTTTAAAGTTGATGAAAAAAGATGTAAGGGCAGATTTTAAATCTTGGAAAAAGATCCAAATAGAACTCATTACAGAAAGGATGAAAAGTGGCACGCAAAGTTTGGTGGCACAAAGGTAAAAGAGTTCTAATCTGAGGGCTTCTATAAATTAAGAGGCAAGATTAAGCGGAGGGAAGCAAAAGGAAAGGAAACGTAGGACAGTGAGGGCTGTTGAAACAGCCACTGAGGCAAATCCCCAAGAGGCCACTTAAAAACAGAAATACTGGCCAGGGGCAGTGGCTCACGCCTATAATCCCAGCACTTTGGGAGGCCAAGGTGGGTGGATCACTGGAGGTCAGGAGTTCAAGACCAACCAGCCTGGCCAACATGATAAAACCCCAACTCTACTAAAAATACAAAAAATTAGCCAGTTGTGGTGGCGGGCACCTGTAATTCCAGCTACTCAGGAAGCTGAGGCATGAGAATCGCTTGAACTCAGGAGGAGGAGGTTGCAGTGAGCAGAGATCACGCCACTGTACTACAGCCTGGATGACAGAGTGAGATTCTGTCTCAAAAAAAAAAAAAAAAATACTACCAGGCAGGAGTCAAGGGTCTAGGAAAGGCTGGATATTAGGAAGGCAGACAGCTGTACCGAGTTTTGCCAAGTAGGAAAAATATAATGAAAATAAGGAGAGACTACTGGCCAAAGAGCTGTTTAAGAGAAGGACGACAAAGTCTAAACGAGACAGGAAGGGAACAAAGACAGGGGAGTTAGCAAAAAGAGAGCAAATATAGAGAGGGCCAACGGATTGGCTTTCTCAACGACACTGGAGAAAAGAGGCAGTGGGGGTAACTAAATGAGAGAACTGAAGAGTCTTAAGGAGAAAATGAGACACTTGCCTTTAAATTTTCAGAAATTAAGCAGTTCTAAATTGACTAACCCCAGGATGTAGCCTTAGCATAGTTGGTGAAAGAGAAGAAAGGCAATGAAGCAGATTAATTAAAGAACCAGACGTAAGACGAGCTAAGGTGCTGGCTCAGTCTTCCACACAGACACTGAAGTCTCTGAATAGCAACACTTAAGAAGAAAGCCCACGATCCAAGAGCCACAAGTTTTTGTTTTTTAAATGAAGGAGGGACAAAACAAACAATAAATGACAGCACTGCATAAGGGAAGAGGTTAGATTAGCCAGATTACACAAGCTTTTAAAGAACAGGGAATTTCACCCAAGGGTATAAGATTATATGTAAGGATTGGAGAGGGGAGAGAGAGAGGACAACAGAATACTAATCTCCCTAATACAGGAGAACTAGAAACACTGAAACACCCACTAAGCCAAGCATGGTGATGCACACCTGTAGTCCCAGATGCTTGGGAGGCTGAGGCAGGGGGATCACTATAGCGCAGGAGTTCGAGACCAGCCTGGGCAACATAGCGAGACCCCATGTCTAAATTTTTTTTTAAAACCCACTAGAAGGGCTGTAATGTCCTGAGAAAGAAAACAAATTTAGTTAAGAGGAATGAGTAAAAATAGCATGCAGTTAAGAGGCTGAAGACGAAGGAAGTTTGCTTACTATGCAACAGGAAAAAATGGGAGAGTCTATGAGGGAAAGAGCCACTGGGAGATCAGAATGGAAGAGAAAAAGTATGAAGTCAGTTAGGCCTGACAACAGAGGAATATACAGATGGCCACAGGTACTTACATTCTGGATGTTAACCAAGGAGTTCAGAGTTAAAAGAATGATCTGTTTGGCTACTGCAAGGTTTCTTTAAAAGGGGAAAAAAAATTAGTCCAAAGAATTCCTTAACAGAAAATTGAAGGGAGGCAGGAGGACTTGCGCCTTTGGACAGGAGTCAGCATCAGCCAGGTTTAAGTGAGCTTTTAGGAGTCACAGTCTGAAAAGCTGAGGAGAGAACAGGGTTATCCAAATGCCATGTCACCTACCAAATACTGAAAACAATGGCAGCTCTGGTCACCGGAGAGAGGAAGAACCCTGAGACTCTGGAAGGAAGAAACCACCGCCTGAAATACCTATTTTGTCAAAGCAGACAGAAAACTATCTGAATGAAGTCATTTATGATGTGGACCGACTCAGGGTGACAAGAATGAGCACCGGATTCAGGTTTCTGGCACCTCCAATAATGACTGATAAACTACTAAATAATGAGGCCTCAAGCTTCAAGAACTTGGATACCTCTAATCAAAAATAAAAATTAACAAATCAAACAATTTTTTACAAACCTAATATAACCACTCCTGCTGTTAAGTGCTTCATTTGCAATATATTATTAGTTCTCACAACTCTGTGAGGTGGAAACTATTATTAATATTTTACAGATGAAGGAGCTGAGCCTCATAGAAATTGAGAAACTTGCCCAAGGTAATAAATCTATTAAACAGCAAAGTCAGTAGGACTCTAAACCCCAAAATTTTAACCACTGAGCTCCACTTGACTCTTACCTTACCACATGTTGCCAATATGCTTAAGACATATCCTCTGAAATATACAACTCGAAGTATCATTATTAGCAGGGAGAACACAAAGAAATAAAAGGCATGGTCCTCAAGAAAATTAAGTCTGCTTAGAGACAATAAACACACACACACACACACACACACACACACACACACATACACACACACGCAATAATTCGAAATGACATTTAAGTATTAAACTAATTACAGAGATGACAAGAATATAAAAGACAACAGTATCTAGATTCAAGAGTTCTTTAGCTCTCTGTCCAAGGCAACAAACTTTCTAACAATACATTCATCTAGCCCTTCAGACTTCTCAAACTTGAGATAATTTTAAATTTCTTAGGAAATACCTGATTAAAGCATACTAAGAAACTAGAAAAAAAAAAGAAATCAAATGGTTTTAACTGAATACTTGCTCTCTTGATTCTTGAACCCTCTCATAACCCAACCACTTCCCACTACGATACCTAGTTTCCTTATACTAAAGTTCCGTCTTGACCCAGAGCAGACAGAAATTTACCTTTACTGATTATGTCTCCTGGGTCATTTTTCCAGTAAGTCTTGCCTCTTGCTTCAGTACAAACTTCAGAAGTTTGAAGCTAAGCCAAAAACAAAACAGCTACAAGATGGTGGTTAGTAAGATGTTTCCACTTCTGGAAACATCTATGTTATGTCTCTGCCTTACAACTCTGAATTCCCTCACATCTTCCACTCAGTCTCGTATGTAAATGAACTCCCCTCCATTTCCCTCCTTGGAGAGAGAAAACAGGATACCTTTACTTTCAAACCTCTCAGAGGTCGAATGAGATATAGAATGGTTTTTAAGTGCTCTGAATCTCAAGCAAAATATAACATACAAAAACATAATACAGTACTGGTTTTAACATATTTACCATGTAATGTCCAAACAGCTTTATTCCACTTCTAAGAATCAACTAAGGAACACATAAGACAGAACAGACATAAACATATGCAAATACAGGCATTTAAAGCCCAAGCAAAGCTAAATTCATCTTTGCCCCTCAAAAGGAACATTTTGATTGCAGGTAAGAGTTTGTATCATCAAAATGAATCGAATTGTTCTAAGTAATATTGAAATAGCAGTTGAGGGTAAAATGAACTTTAGCCACTAGACTCTGACCACCATCAGAGGCAGTTATTGAAATATAGGCATGTTAACAGGGGAAAACAGCAGAAAATATAGGTGGATGTAACGGTTTTAAAATATGCTCACAAATTATCTGATACTACTCTGTTCAAAAAGTAGGTCCTGCTTTTCCTCCCCTTGAGAGGAGCTGGACTTTCTTCTAACAGACAGCATAAAGCAAAAATTTAAGTAGATCCTCCTGTCTCAGTCAAGCCTTCAGATGAATACAGCCCAGTTAAGAGCTTTACTTGAAACCTCATGAGAGATCCTGGGACAGAACTACACAGCTAAGTTGTCCCAAATTTCTGACCTGCAGAAACTATGAGATAATAAGTGTTTGTTGTTTTAAGCCAGTAAGTGTAGGGCTAATTTGTTACACAGCAAGAAATAACAGGGAGGGTATGTGGTAATGCACTGAGTTATGAATCCCAAACTGCCATTATGGGAGGCCAAGGCAGGCAGATCACTTGAGGTCAGGAGTTTAAGACCAGCCTGGCCAACATGGTAAAAACCCCATCTCTACTAAAAATACAAAATTTAGCCAGGCATTGTGGTGGATGCCCATAATCCCAGTTAGGAGGCTGAGGCAGGAGAATCACTTGAACCCAGGAGGCAAAGGTTGCAATGAGCTGAGATCGTGCCACTGCACTCCAGCCTGGGTGACAGAAAAAGACACTGTCTCAAAAAACAAAAAACAAAACATCATAAAGGGTCCCTCCAAGGTTCCGAAAACAAGGGCTACCCAAGAGAAGCACACCATTATTGCAATAACTTCCTCTTCCAGTTTAAGCAAGCTAACAGGAATAGGAGAGCTAGAAATATATAACATTACATAATTCAAAATTTTATCCTAACCATATTAAAAATGGTTAAAAAAAAAGGTGAAACTAATTTTAAGAATATTTTATTGAATCCAACATATTTAAAATATGAGCATTTCAACATGTTGATTTTAAAACATACTCAATATTTTAAAAACCTCAACATGTTACATTCTTTTTTGTACGAATTCTTGAGTAAGAAGGGAGAAGAAATCTAGTATATATTATTTTATGCTGAGTGCATCTTTTTACTTATTCATTTATTTTATTTTTATTATATATTTATTTTTTTGAGACAGGGTCTTGCTGTGTCACTCAGGCCAGAGTACAGCGGCACAATCATAGCTCACTGCAGTCTTGACCTTCCAGGCTCAAGTGATCCAGCCAGTAGCTGGGACCACAGGCCTGTGTCACCACACGGGTAATTTTTACTTTTTGTAGAAATGGGGTCTCCCTATGTTGCCCAAGATGGTCTCAAACTCCTGGGTTCAAGTGATCCTCCTACTTCAGCCTCCCAAAATGCTGGGATTACAGGCATGAGGCACCATGCCTGGTCTTTTTTTAAATTATAATTTTATATAAAAACAGAGATGGGGGTCTTACTTTGCTATCCAGGCTGGTTTGAACTCCCGGCTTTAAACGATCCTGCCACCTCAGCCTCTTAAAGTCCTGGGATTACAGGCATCAGCCACTGCACCCGGCCTGACAGTGCATCTCAATAGTCACATGTGGCTACCATATTACCATATTACACAGCAACTCTAGAGAATTTTATTTTACAACATGTTACCCCTTCAGAAACATGAGTCTAAGTAGAGCCCAGAGAGGCAAAAGTAAAGAACTTTTCAGATACCTAAAGGATCCTTTTTATTGTCTTTACTGAGATATATCATTTGACCAGGTCCCCAGGCTGGGAAAGCACAGCCTTCATGAAAGAAAAGGAAAAGGGAAAGGACAGTGCTCACTGTTAGAAAGAGGAAGAACTACTTTGAAAAACTGAAAAGAAACTAATTCTTCCTAGAAAACATCAAAACCAATCATCAGAGTACAGGGAATATCATCTACCTTTTTACTGATATTCCCCTCAGCATTCAGTTATCCATTCATCTCATACACAGTCCTACATCCATTTGAAATGGAAAGATGCAGTTTGTTCTGAAGAAGGAGGTTTGGAAGAAAATAAAGGGGAAAAAACGCTGAGTGAAAGAACATTTGCCTTTCTCCAAGAACAAAAACCTTCCCCAGTTAACACATTTGCCTCCTCTCCGCCAGCAATATTATCTCGTAGGATCACAGCTTTAAAGGAGAACATACCAAACCAGGGCCTGCCAGGAGACAGTGATCCCAACTGATACAGTTTGGCTCTGTGTTTCCCACAAAATCTCATCTCAAATTCTAATCCCCACGTGTCAGAGGAGGGGCCTGGGGGGAGGTAACCGAATCATGAGGGCGGACTGCCCCCTTGATGTTCTCAAGAAGAGTGAGTTCTCACATGATCCTTTAAAAGCGTGTGGCACCTCCTCCTTCACACTCTCTCTCTCCTGCTCCACCATGGTAAAATGTGCTTGCTTCCCCTTCTCCTTCTGCCATGATTGCAAGTTTCCTGAGGCCTCCCAGTCATGCTTCCTATTAAGGCTTTGGAACTGTGTGAGTCAATTAAACCTCTTTTCTTCATAAATTACCCAGTCTCAGGTAGTTCTTTATAGCAGTGTGAGAACAGACTAATATACCAACAAGAAAATCTATTCCAATGCAACCAAGTCACCCTTTTCCTCCTCCGCCTCCTCCTTCTTGAGGAGTTAGATTCAGACGATTATGGAAAAAAGCCCAGCTATGTCAGTCACTGCCCATCCCAAGGGGCCTGGGCAAAATCCAGAAGACAGCTGGAAACAGCTGTTGTGAGATCATCTGCAACTAGGAGGGAAGGAGGAAAAAGAGGATGAATTCATAGTTTATTACACATGATCCCATTCTGGCCTCAGAAAAGCTGGTTTTTATTTTCTCTCCCAAATGAAAAGTCTCTTCTCCCTTCTTACTCAAGATTCTTCTTCTAACAAAAAAAACAACAATTGATTCACCAATAAAGAATCCCTGAGACTATTATCCAATCTATTATGGGGATGCCACTCCCCTCACCCATATGTCTCCCACAATACAGCATAAACAAGAATCCAACAGGTAAGGAAAGAATTATTTTAAAAATATCTATAGGGCTGGGCACGGTGGCTCACATATGTAATCCCAGCACTCTGGGAGGTCAAGATGGTTGGGTCACTTGAAGCCAGGAGTTCAAGACGAACCTGGCCAACATGGTGACACCTAAAATTAGCTGGGCATGGTGGCATGTGCCTGTAATCCCAGCTACTCAGAAGGCTGCGGCATGAGAATCACTTAAGCCTGGGAGGTGAAGGTTGCAGTGAGCCAAGATCATGCCACAACACTCCAGCCTAGTTGACAGAGCAAGACTCTGTCTCAAAAAAAAAAAAAAGCTATAAAGACTACTGTAAAGGCAAGACACCTGTGACTTGAATAAAACCCTTAAAAAGAGAAAAAAAGTCACCAGGAAATAGGCTGCTGAGATCTAGCAAAGAAATAGCCCCAAGGAAATAGAGGTTGCTCTATTGTTCCTTATGTGATAATGATATTATCAACATGTTGTTGATTAAGAAAGAAATGTCAGAAGAGTGTTTATTTGCACAAATAGAGGGCAACCAGCCTTAGGAAGTCTAATCCTCTTTCCTATCGGCCAAAAGGATGTAGATCTCCACAATCAATCCTGAGGTCCTGAAGAAAATAGTAGCCGACACCACAGGTCCAGATACTGTGGTAAAATTAAGAGCAGATACCTTTCCTATAAAGTAACTTCTCAGAGTTTGATAGATAAGGGAAGAATAGGGATTTACTGGCATCTGATACAAACTAATATTGATCTAATGGGCTCTGGTAATATAAGACTTAGGGAACTAATGAGCATTCTCCTCTACCTGGTCTCAACACACCCAGACATCCACCCTTCAAAATCCCTGGGCTTATAGCTCAAATGGTTTTGATTAACACATACTCCTGGGTGCTCAGTCTTGGATTCTACAGTCCTTTCAGACATTCACACAGTAGAAGCAGTCTATACGTTAAAATTCACCAGCCAAACCATGCATGAGAATAGAAGAAATGCTGCCTTCAGAAGTCTAGAGATATATTTAAATGCTAACAAAAAGCTCCTTTAACTCTCTCAGCCGCCCAACTGCCATCAGTAACACTGTTCCTAAAGTAAGATACAAAGGTTCAAAATCCCTCTATACATTCTCTGCTCACTAGTATTGTCCTGTCACTACAGAACTTCAATTATTTCTTCCGTGAATAATTTTTAAATACTGTATTTACATTCCATCTCATATCTATATATGTAAGACCTCTTGCAACTAATTGCCAAAGAGAGCCACTGGAGATCCTGTAAATAGTGGAGGGAACTGAGATGGGGAGGGAGTATAGAGGAAAGTCTGAGTCGTCTCCCAGAGCCAAAGGAACATTTCCCTTGGCCTCTCAAGCTTAAGATTAAAATAACTGTCGGGTGCAGTGGCTCACACCTATAATCCTAGCACTCTGGGAGGTTGAGGCAGGAGGATCGCTAGAGCCCAGGGGTTTGAATCAGCCTGGGCCACACAGTGCCTAGGCTACAGTGCCTTATGTCTAAAAAAAAAAAAAAAAAATTACCAAGGCATGGTGGCACACCTGTAGTCCCAGCCACCCGGGAGGCTTAGGTGGGAAGATTGCTTAAGCCTGAGAAGTCAAGGCTGCAGCAAGCCATGATCGCACCACCACACTCCAGTCTGGGTGACAGGGTGCAACCCTGCCTCAAAAAAATAAAATAACAACATCTTTGTTAAAAAGAATGTAAAAGTCAGAAAAAGTTTTTCAGTTGCCTTAGCTAACATTTTGCATCTCCCCCTTTTTCTCCTTTATGCTTCTCCTTTCCAAGTGTATAGTAAATTTAGAACTTTATACTAAATTCTGGTACAATTATACTATATATAGTCTTATCTTTCCCACCAATACAACGGCAAGGTATGACCCTATACCCTATTTTACACCATTAAGTTAAACTTATTTAATTTTGGCTGAGTTTGTGTATCATCTAACCAATGCAATCAAAAGCCCTTACAGACCATCCCCTAGATCTTACATTTCCTGCCCACACTACCTCACACAGAAGAGACCATCCAACAATACTTCTTGATTAGGTTATATTTCACATAAAATCAGCGCAGGAGTGAGACAGTGATTCAATCTACAATGCACAAAGTGAGAAAGCAACGAAGGTGAGACATCTTCCAGAAGACAGGAAGAAAAAAAGCATTTGATCAAATCTTACGAGAAGATGACATCTAGAGCCTCTGCACCTTGCCACAACAGCCAATTCTATCAGTAACACAGCTAAGCCACCAAAGCCACTTGGACTTTCATCCCCTTCTCCTTCAGTATTTCTGATGACCACAATAACTTCCTTTCCAAATAGCCACAGTGGCAGCCACTGCCATGGTAACCAGCAATGATTTTAATAAGTCTAGGCATCTGTTTTCAAGGGCAACTAGAGGAAGCCAACAGATGAGAATGTCTCAGGCCAGCTCTGGAGTATCCATGCGGTTGAAAAGGTAAAAAGGGGTCTGTGAAAGGAGATTACCATGAGCTAAAAGGTCAGAACATATTCAACTCAAATGTGCTCAGGGTAGTAACCATGGAATTTTTTAATTTTTTTTCTCCAACCAAGATTACAAGAAAAAAACAATTATTAGGGTCTAATGGCAACACACAAATTAAATCTTAAAAAATAAGTGATGACATGTAATCCCAGCACTTGGGGAAGCCAAGGCAGGAGGACTGCTTGAGGCCAGGAGTTCAAGACCAGCCTGGGTAACATAGCAAGGCCCTGTTGCTAGAAAAAAAAATTTTTTTTAGAACTACCCAGGCATAGTGGTACACCTGTTGTCCTACCTACTCAGAAAGCTGAAGTCGGAGGATCGCTGGGGCCCAAGAGTTGGAGGTTAAAATGAGCTATGATAACACCACTGCAATATAGCCTGGCAACAGGGCAAGACTCTGTCTCTAAAAAAAATAAAAATAAGTGATGAAAATAATTCACCATTATACCTTAGAGGGACTTCTCATATAAGAATTTTGGTTAGGGAATGAAAGATCTGTACACTAAAAACTACGAAATGTTGATCAAAGAACTGAAGAAGACATAAACAAACAGAAAAATAGCCATGTTCACGAAGAAAAAAAGAGAATTTCACTTCATTGCTACCCCAACCTCTTCTAACGTCAAGATCTCAAACTCATATGAAAATCTCCTCCTGTCCTTTGTTTTCTCCCACCCCCTTATTCCACCTGAACCCGTTCAACCCAGTTTACCGACACTTGGCCCTAGGTAATGGGCACTCAGCTACACTCATGGCCTTCTGAGTACTGTCTGATAGAGTCAAGAAACAGCAGGTGCGGTGGCTCATGCCTCTAAGGCTGAGGCAGGTGGATCACCTGACATCAGGAGTTTCAGACCAGCCTGGCCAACACAGTGAAACCTCGTCTCTACTAAAAATATAAAAATTAGCTGGGCATGGTAGCAGGAGCCTATAATCCCAGCTACTTGGGAGGCTGAGGCAGGAGAATCACTTGAACTTGAGTGGTGGAGGTTGCAGTGAGCCAAGATCACGCCATTGCACTCCAGCCCAGGGGACAAGAGCAAAACTCCGTCTCAAAAAAAAAAAAATTAAGAAACTATCAGGATCAACTCAATCCCAGCTGGCACTTCACTGAGACCTAGCAATCCTTTAATCCCACTTCTTGACAAATCTTTATTACACAGGAATAGCAGCTACTTCTAAAACTTCTCTCTCTCCTCAAAGGGTCAATATCACCTCTGCCTGCAGACTCCCATTCTCTAACGGGAAAAACGCTGAGTTCCTCTAACATAAGCCCATTCAACTGCTCTTCTCATAACCCCATACACATTAGATGCTCAATAAATAGGTGTTAAATTTAGGAAGAAAACACATCCTGGCTTAATACTGGCTGTATTCAAAAGAATAATGTTTACAGGGAAAAACAGCTCTCTCTGAATTTCATCCTAATTCAAGATTTTATTCTACAATACTAAGCAACCTTAAGGAATGTCAACATGCCACTCTAGTTTCTCAAGGCTACTACCACCAATCAGGGGCATACACTGCTGCAAAGGAATCCTCCAGATAATCTTTAAAGCATACTGAGGGTCCAGAAGAAAGCATAAAATATAAACTCCAATGATAAATGATCATACTACAAATAGAAGATGCTGCCCACAAATGTGAGTGATTCTTAATTCTACAATTCAGTGAGATGCAAAGAAGTAACTTAACAAAATGACGGAACAAAAAAAAAAACCCACAAAATGACAGAACACTGATGACAATTTCACATGCTAAAAACCTGTCACTTGGCACTTTGTGGGGTCTGACAAATATTCTGAGATCAAAAATTGCTCTGCAACAGAAGATAAGGAACTTAAATAATTAATTGGCATAGGCAATTGTATAACAGCTTTAGAATTAAGTGTCCAATTTTCACCTAATCCTAGTGCCTTCCAGAGGTACAAATTCATTGTCAGAAGAGATAGGCAGCATATGTGTTCCACTAAAAGATTCTCTAGGTCCCCACTGAATCTAAGGCATACCACTTTCAACAGCTTTTGTCTCATGAGGTAATTACAGAATGAGAGGTTTGGCAAAGTCTTTAGCAAAATAGAGCCAATCGTTTCTCATAATGTGTTCTAAACTTTTTTCTTGTCCTTTAGCTTATGGTAGCTTAGACAAGTATCTTAAAAGCATTTCTAGTCAGCCATTTTTGGTAACTTGTGAGCAAAATTATTTTTAGCTGAAAAAGTTTATTTCAATCCCTCTCTCATAACTCAGAAGCATCTGACCAGGTTTAGCTCAAGCTTTCCAGAATAATTTGTCTTTGAGTGGATTTAAAGCATAAAACATTTCAGCTTCAAAGAAGAAATTATCTCCTTAATTAACAGAATGAGCAACCAAAATGTGCAAATATATAGGATATGTGAAAATAATATCACCTGCTTACCTGCTGCCAGCCCTAGTATACTGTAGAAACTAAGCACTTAAATGTTGATAAAAATTTTTGAAAGCCTCTAATGGACAAAACAATGTTGTTACAGCATTCCATGCTATGAAGTGCAAAATGCCCGCATGGTAGAAAGTGCTTCATATAAACTCAAATATAATAAAACAAAACATAAGTTTCAAGTTGTTTTCATGAGGCACTCAACCTGTCGTTCCAAACAGAGGGAAAGTTTCTTGGAGGATGCAGACAGATGAGAAAAAGAAAATAAGATTGTCGGCCGGGCACGGTGGCTCACGTCTATAATCCCAGCACTTTGGGAGGCCGAGGCGGGTGGATCACTAGGTCAAGAGATGGAGACCATCCTGGTCAACATGGTGAAACTCCGTCTCCACTAAAAATACAAAAATTAGCTGGGCATGGTGGCGCAGCCTGTAGTCCCAACTACTCGGGAGGCTGAGGTAGGAGAATTGCTTGAACCCAGGAGGCAGAGGTTGCAGTGAGCCAAGATCGCGCCATTGCACTCCAGCCTGGGTAATAAGAGCGAAACTCCGTCTCAAAAAAAAAAAAAAAAGAAAAGAAAAGAAGATTGTCTGCTGTAAGTGAGCACAACTATATGTATACAACATAACCAAATACAGATTTTCTTTGTTCTTTTCTGTTTTCTCTTTTTTTCCTTAATGAACAAAGACTATACTACTACACCTACCCTTGTAAGGATATGTTCCTGAAGTGGCAGGATAATCCAATCACCAATACCTTATTTTAGTTAGCAGATTTCCTGACAAAGAGCATTTTTGTTTCTTCAACCTTCTACTATTTCAAATAATGCTATAATGCATGTTCTTACACACAGATGCAAGAGTATCTGTAGGACAAATTCCTAAAGTGGAACTTTTGAGTCAACGAATATGTGCATTTTACATTTTAATAGACATTGATAAATAGTTCTTCATGGAAGTTATGTGACTTTTCACCACTGCAAGCAATATGAGTTCCTGTTTCTCTACTTACACCCTTATCAATACATTGTTATCAAATTTTTATTCTAATTTTACAGTTGTTCTATAAACCTCCCCTAAAACTCAAGTTTCATAAGAACACCCCATTAACTCTGTAACTAACCCCAGCATCTAGTAGTGCTTAACATGTGGTAAACATTCAAATTTTGTTAAATCAAATTTCGTCTCCAAGCAAAAGGAGAAGGGCAAGGGCTCTTGCACAGTAAGAGAGGATTACGTTTAATATAAATAACGAAAGTGTTTAAAATGTTAGCACTTTTTTCCCTTTTAGAGAAAAAAGAACAGAGAGAAGGAAGACAGGATGGATGAATGGATTGATTCTGATCTAAAATGGTTTCTCCTAGAGGTTTAACAAAAATAGGGGCTGACAGCAGTGGTTCATGCTTGTCATCTCAGCACTTTGGCAGGTGGATCACTCGAGGCCAGAAGTTCAAGACCAGCCTGGCTAATACAATGAAGCCCCATCTCTACTAAAAATAGAAAAAAATAGCTGGGCATGGTGGCACACACCTGCAATCCTAGCTACTCAGGAGAGTGAGGCACGAGAATCACTTGAACCTGGGAGAAGAAGGGTGCAGTGAGATTACACCACTGCACTCCAGCCTGGGCCACAGAGTGAGACACTATCTCAAAGGAAAAAAAAAAAAAAAGGAAAGATTCTTACCTGTCTGAAATAGTTAAGTATGTCCTACCTTAAAGTAAAATACACAATCTATCTTCAAATGCCAAGAAAGCTGAAGGGCCTCAAGGAAGAAGGGAAGGGAGGAAGGGAGGAAGGGAGGGAGGGAGGGAGGGAGGGAGGGAGGGAGGGAGGAAGGAAGGAAGGAAGGAAGGAAGGAAGGAAGGAAGGAAGGAAGATTCCTTCTCTGAAACTGCCATAGGATACTGAAACTTCTCACATCAATGTTCTTTTTACACAGCTTCAAAAACATAGACTCTCATCATATATTTTACAGAGTCACACAGTTAATATCTCATGCATTTGCTTCTGTATGTACCCAGCACAGTTAATACTAAAAGTCTTTCAGTGAATACAATAAATACTGAACTCTGCAGCCCTCTAGTCATCATGTGTTTGCCATGGTCTCTGGGGCCCCGTTCTTTGTGCTATAACAACCCCCATAACAACAGATAACACATAAAACTATAATGACTCATTTAATACAACAACCTCATTTATTATATACATTTTACAAATAAAAAACCGAAGCACAGAGGGGTTAAGTAACTTGCCTAAAGGACACACAGCTAAGTAAGATTAGAGACAGAATTTCTGCTACCAGAAAGGGCCTTCCTTTTTTTTGGAGACAGGATTTCGCTCAGTTGCCCAGCCTGGAGTACAGTGAAGCAATCATGGCTCACTGCAGCATCCGCCTCTTGGGCTCAAGTGGTCCTCCCATCTCGGCCTACCGAGTAGCTGGGACTAACGGTATACACAACTATACCCAAGTTGTTGTTCTTTTGGTGGTTTTTTTTTTTTTTTGTAGAAGCAAGGTTTTACCATGTTGCCCAGGCTAGTCTCACACTCCTGGGCTCAAGTGACCCACCCACTTTGACCTCTCAAAGTGCTGGGATTACAGGCATGAGCCACTGCACCCAGACACAAAGGGCCTTCATGACCCAATATTTTAATACAGTGTACTTTAATACAGTATACTATATTAAAATATTAAAGATAACTTCTCAGACAGAGGTGTTCACAGAGTATATGTTACCACAGAACCACCTGCCACTACACTTTCACATATACTCTGTGAATACTTCCATCCAAGCAATTATCACAGTGTATTAAAATTATCTATGTACATATCCACTGTCCCCGGCAAATTTAAGTCACTGTGCCTAGCAATGTAAGACTCGATAAATTCTTCAACTGGGTTTTAGGTTACCAGGTGGAATAAGAAAATACCATCTCCATTTCTCAGGTCCACACTTCACCTTTCCTATGCTGGTACTTCTTTCACTCCTGTGTGCCACCATTCCCTAAAACCCTTCTCTTCTAAGGTAAAATCTACATCTCAATGTGTGCTGCTGCCCTAGAGATGCTGACCAGACCTCCCAAATTGCCCTGGTTTCATTCTTGGAGTCCTAAAACACTACTGAGACCCACATCATTCCTGCTGGGCAAAATACAGGCAGTATAGCTCCCACCCCTCAGCAGCCACCAGCCCAGATGGATGGCTCTTATCAGGAATACGGGAGTAACCCGAGCCACCTGCCAACCCATCTCTGGACTGCTAGGACAGGCGCTTTCTGCTATCAAGTTGCACAAATGCCTGGAAACCTTATACCGGGTGTGAAGGAAAAAGCAATAGGGGAAACAACACAGCATCTGGTACTCTGCCTGCTTCCATTCACTACTTGGGGAAGGAACACCAACCTGTGTGACTCGGGCCACAGAGACTGAGCGGGCCTAATTCATCTACTGCAGAGCCTTGGGACCACAAATACTGTATGGTGAGATCAGAAATGAGCAGAGGTCAACATTCACCTAGAGAGTGAGACACAACCCCACTGGCCTCATTCTCATTCTCTAAGCAGCTAGAAGACTACCTCTTCTATAATATTCTCATGGAGAAAAAGGGCTATTGCAGAAGCCAACTCTAAAATGCAAATTTTATTTCATATCTTTAAATGTAGAAGTCTATAAAGGTTAACTGAACTAGAGTCAAGCCTACGCTTGATATCATTACTTCTACATCTGAATCAGAATTCAATTACTATTCAGTATACACACACACACTGTTCAGTATACACACACACATGTGTGTGTTTATATTCTCTATTTGTTGAACCAAATCTACTTACTTCCCATCAAGTCTGAGTCACAGAGAGGCCATAGCCCAGGGAAGAAAAGCATTCACTAAATCCTAGGACTTTCCACAGACAAGGGGTTAAGGGTAGCCAGAGGCAATTATGGCTGCTGAGATGGGAACACCTATTAGAAACTAAACCTTCCTTTCTCACAATTCAGCACAAAACTTGGTTCACTGAACAGCATCTTGACATCAGTGGCATTCAATCAGGATAAACCTAGGCATTTGGGAAACATCTGATATACAAGATGTCATCATGAATAAAAATCACACTGCAGTTAGATTCCATGTACAATGACTCACGGTAAATCCTGAGTATAATTACTAACTCAGTGACATATATGATATCTCACCCACAATGTGCTCTACCAGTGCAAAAAGACCAGGGACAGCTGACTGGGGCACATGGAGAGATGAGGATACCGATCTTTCACTCAGACATCTCTAAAAGGTATCACCATCAGGTATTTGTAGAGTATTCATGTGAAAGAACAGAGATGTAGATTAGGACTCGCATCCTGTGATTTCATGATTCCATTAAAACGCAGAATCATACTATATGAGGTCCTGTACTAATCAGTCCAGAAAGCTAACAAATAGAAGAAAAATCTATAAACTGATACGAAATGATTTTCAAACAGAAAAGCAAAGCAAAGTGCAAAAGAGTATGCATACTATCAATGAAGTTTTTAAAAAATATATTATGTAGGCACTATCTCTGGAAGGATACGCACATAATGAATGATACCAGTTACTTTCAAAAAAATAAAATGGGCACCTAGTAGAAAGCAGAGATTTTTGACTCTTCTACCTTTTGCATATTTTGGATCATCAACCACGTGAATATACATGCATTAAGAAAATGTAAAAGGAAGAAGAAGAAAATACTCCATACAAGAAACTCTCAGAAAAATCACACCAAGAAATAAGACTAAGAAATGAAGGTTCTACTGAGCCTTAAAGCCAAAGTTTGAGTTTATTGTTTGCTATCACATATTCTCTCTGAGCCTGAGATATGTTGTCCATAAAAATTAGTATACTGATTATTTTCCATGACTAACGCAGAGGGCTGGTCCAGATAATTTCTAGATGCCTTCAGCTCTGATTATTTTTTTTTTAATTTTTAATTTTTTTGGTTTTAAGGAGTGGAGAGTTTAATGGGCAAGAAGTGAAGAGAGAAGACAGAAGGAAGAAGCTCCCCTGTACAGAGACAAAGACACAGTTCTGTTGATTTTCTACTACCCACCATTATCAATCCCTTGATTGATCTGTTGTCAACCTATTGTTCAATTAACAATAAAATTAGAAAGGGAATAACTTTGAGGTTAAAAAAAAACAATAAACAACAACAAATTATCACATATACCACAACCAATTATCCCAGTTCTACATGAATCAGTTGGCAAGTAACAGGTAAAATGTTTTCCATATTAAATATACGGCATGCCAAACCAATGAAGTCCCTATTCACTCCATTCCTCATCAGTCATACTGTTTCAGTCTTAAGTGTCATGAAAAGGCACTTGATAAAGAGCCTCAAGAGCTATGTAAGAGCATCAGCTTTGCCACATCCCAGTCACAAGGCTTAAAGAGGTACTTTTCACCTGAAACACGGGAAGAATCATCACCTATCTTTCAGGGTTGTTGTAGGGAATAAATAAGGGCCTGCACGAAAGTATTTTATAAACCGCAAAATGCATTTAATAAAGTGTAACATGGAAGTTGGGTGCAGCTACTCAGAAGGCTGAGGTGGGAGAATCACTTGAGGAGTTCGAGGCTGCACTGAGCTATGATCCTACTGCACTCTAGCCTGAGTGACTGACTCAATGAGAATATCTCTTAAAAATAATAAAATACTTTTTTTTTTGAGATGGAGTCTCACTCTGTTACCAGGCTGGAGTGCAGTGGCTTGATCTTGGCTTACTGCAATCTCTGCCTCCTGAGTTCAAGCCATTCTCCTGCCTCAGCCTCCCAAGTAGCTGGGATTACAGGCGCGTGCCATCACACCGAGCTAATTTTTGTGTTTTTAGTACAGACGGGATTTCACCATGTTTGCCAAGATGGTCTCAATCTCTTGGCCTCGTGTTCCGCCTGCCTCGACCTCCCAAAGTGCTGGGATTACAGGCGTGAGCTACCGCGCCCGGCCAATAACAACATAAATTTAATTGTTGAATATTAAGTGCAATTTTAATCACCATGCTTCAAATCTGGAGGATGACTATAGAAAAAGCAACACAAATTTTTAAGAAGATTTTTAAAAATAGATTGTATAAAAGTTGATCTATCTTTTTCAACAAACATTTACTCAGTTCTTATTATATTATATCCTGGGCACAAGGCTACAAAAATTAAGAGACTTTTCCTTAGCTGGGTATGGTGGTATATGTCTATGGTCTCAGCTACGTGGGAGGGTGAGGTAGAGGACCGCTTGAGCTTAGGAGTTCAAGGTTGCAGTGAACTATCATAGCGCCAGTGCACTCCAGCCTGGGTGACAGAGGGAGATCCTCTAAAAGAAAAAAAATTGCTCCTGCCTTTAAGGAAGAATTCAAAAAGCACTTGGGGACAAGAATAAGAAAATAGGACTGAGTCATAACAATAAAAATGGCTATTATATAATAGAATACCTACTATGTGTCAGGCCCTGAACTAAGCACATTACATGCAGTATCTTCTTTTAATTCTTACACTAACCTTATAACATATTTTACAAAGAAAGCTGAGGCTTATATAGGTTGAGTAACTTAAAGAAGATCCCACAGCTGTGAAGTGAGAATGCTGGTACATCACCTCAGGTTTGTCTGTCTGCAAGTCCATTCTACTTTTTAAAATCTCAGAGTGGTAAAACCTTCACTAAGCAACACACACACACACACACACACACACACACACCCCACTAATGAAAACTTTAATAGACCCTATTAACATTTGAAATATTAGCCTCTGATACAGTAAATGGAAAAAAGCAAGGAGCAAAAAAGGATATACAGAGTATGCTACTGCTTGTGTTAAAGAGAGAGGAGGAGGGATAACAAACTAATAATAGCGGTTACTTGTTTGGTAAAGGGGATAGGGACAGGTAGGAAGCAGAAATGAGAGGGAGACATTTCACTACATATATATTTATGAATTTAGAGTTAGGAATTAACTTATAGGTAGGGAACCTGGGTGTAAATCCTGGTTTGGAAAAGTCAGTTTGGAAAATGCTACATAACATCTCAGCAACACAGCATCTGCTTATGAAAAGTATAGTGTGATAGGTATTTTTTTAATATGTTTAATTCTAATGTCCAAAGTTATGTAACTTTTTTTGGTAGGGGGCAGGGGCATGGGCAGGATGATACCTATTACCATTTCTCAAAGAGTAATCCATACAATACAGCTAAAATTAAATAATTTCCTATCTTAGAATGCTGGATCAAATTTTTTAGGTTTAAGCTCTGGGATACTGCTAAACCAAAGTATTTACTACTTGCCTCTAATACTGCAAAAATTAATTCATAGTAAAGCTAAAATCCAGAAGGGGTAAATGATACATACATCAAACTCAAGAAAGTCAAATAAGGGATTCTTAAAATAGGCTCCCCAGGATTGAAAAGCAAAGCCTACAGAGTAATACTTATTTCAAACTACTCCTAGAGAGAGAAATGCAGAGTAAGCATAAAAGAAAATGGTGCATGCACATACAGATACAGGTTATCTATTAATCACAGCATTTTTATACAGCTGACAAAAATCACTAAGAGTCCCTGATAAGCACCTTTCTGAAGGGCTGCTACATGCACTTAACACATTTTAATGCTTAAATCTGAAGGTAAGAAATGCCCAAGTTAACCAACTGATCTCCAACACTGTACAACACAGCCAGCTCAAAGCTGAAATGCTGCAGCAAAAAGATCTATTCAGTATCACAACAAGCAACTAAAGAGTTTTAACAAAGTAGAGAAACAGAAGAGGTCTATAATAAGTAATGAACAGCACCTGGGAATGGAGAGGAGCTAACAGAAAAATTAGTTTCTAAACCCAAATATAGACCTTTTGAATATAACCAGCATTACCTCAAAGTCTTGGATGATATCAAAATTTGCCAATTTACTATCAGCTTAATAAGAGTCATGAGTAAGACTATGACTTCAAGTTCAAATATAACACAAAACATATAGTAAAATCTTATGTAAGTATATAACAAATACAGACATATATGAAATGGCCTGTTTAAGCAATAGCTGTATAATAGTACTCTGCATTCTTTTAAACAAGGTGTGCATAGCATAAGACCAGGCTCAGACCTTCAGAACAAGTACTACCAACTCCCTGCAAGCTTTGCCAAAGGGGAGACTTCCTGCAGTTCCAACAAAGCCTCAAACCCACTGTGCCAGCCACTAACAGTGACCATGTTCCTGGAAGCTTGTATGAGGTGCAAACCAATGAGTTAAGCTTTGTGGATGTTGGGAACCACCACAAAACACCTTTCAATTTTGCCAGTTTTCACTCTGAAATCACACAATCCTACTACCTCATCCCCTAGAAACTAAGAAACAGCAGAAGAAAGCTGTCAAAGCCACATATTCAGACGAAATAGGGACAAGCCAGTCTGACTAGAGGATAGTGACCTCATTTGCAGATGCTTTTGCAGATGAGGGAGAAGCTGAATAAGGAAAAGTTGAATGGGAGGTAGGGGAGAGGTGGGCCCTAAAAGAAGATCTACAATTCCTGCCTTCCAGCCAAAATTATTACCCACTCTCCCAAGAACTTTTGTGGACCACTGAACTGAAGAAGGAAAAAAAAAAGAAACGGGGAAAACAAACTTTAGGCTGTAAGTATGACTGTATAAAATTCCCCTAGAGGATGAACTACGAAACTAAACTCCATGCAACAGGGCTAACTATGCAGCTGCTTTTCCACTTGCCTCATGGCCCAAGATAAATAGAGCAGGCCCATCCAGGAGTCCCAGCGACTTCCAAGAAAATGGAACCAACGTCCTCCTGTCTCAGAACAAGCCACATACCCCTGAAAGTAACCCCTAAATGAAATCCATATAGATCCGCTTTGAGAATCATTCTGGCTGACAGCAATTAATGCCCACTCCTTCAAACAACTGCCAATTTGTACAAGGAAACAATTCTCAAAAAAAAAAAAAAAATCAACTGAAAGAAATTCCCATGAGCCTCTGTCCAAAAGTATTCCAACTCAAGCAATAACTGCAGGCCACATTTGGACACCCTCAGTCTCTCCAGGCTCTGTCTGTAGCTCCCCTAGTTTTACTAGTACAGCTTCTGCCTCCACCCCAATCCCCAGAGCTAGGAGAGTCTCACAGCCACACCACCATCCCTCATGATAAATCATGCTTTGCTTGTGGTATTTCCAATTAGAATCTGAAAAAAATCAATGAAGCCAGAAAAAATAAATAAACAGTATGTCTCCTCAAAAACCACACGCCTGGAATAAAATACCCAATACCCAGTGCAAAATCTCTCTTCTTCAACAAAGGAGAAACCAAGGAACCAGCCTATACATGGGAAAAATCCCACATACCAAGGTGTTATCTGGGAATCTAAGTCCCTAAAACAACCCAAGTCTTATGGTTGAACACACCCATGTGGAAATCTAAACCTCAAAGGCTGTTTTCCACCCTTGCAAAAATAGGCTTTTAAGCAGTTATTCAATCATTATCATTTGACAATTCAAGAATGTCATCTACTTCGTAAGTGGTATTTATCATGTGTCCTGTGCCTTGAATTTCTGGCAGAAATTTCTAGATGCCAGGTAAGTGCAGGACACGTCAGAAGGAAGTGATATATTATAGGCTGATGTCTCTCATTCCCTTCTCAGAATTATCTTTATTCATTTAGAATAAAAAACGCCAGAGGCACTATAAAGTATAATCATTTGCAGCTAAAGAGGCCCCTATTAAACTGGCTAGAACAGACAAGGATTATACAGGACCCCAAACCAGAAGCTGAAAGTAAAGTGGAAGGGGGGAACAAGGGCCAGAGAGAATTCTTACAAAATACTTCTATAAATCTATCTCCAAAGCTGAGATTTAAAAGAACAATACCAAACTTCCTTATTTTCAAATACATCCAATATGAGTAATGTGAAAAATACCACGTATTGTGAAGTGTCTCTGCTTGGTATTTTCCCCAGATCCATGAAAACAAGCTACAGGGCTGGGCGCGGTCCTCGCACTTTGAGAGGCGGGCAGATCACAAGGTCAGGAGTTCGTGACAAGCCTGGCCAACATGGTGAAACCCTGTCTCTACTAAAAATACAAAAATTAGCTGGCACGTGCCTGTAATCGCAGCTACTCAGGAGGCTGGGGCAGGAGAATTGTTTGAACCCAGGAGGCGGAGGTTGCAGTGAGTGGAGATCGTACCATTGCACTCAGCCTGGGCAACAGGGCGAGACTCCATCTCAAAAAAACAAAAACAAAACAAACAAACAAAAAACAAGTTACAGTATCTGACGAAATTCACTGGTTGAGAAGGGAAAGGTTAAGGTCCCTAGTTGATCAAATAGTTCTCACCCCAAATAGTGGTAATATATGGGAACTACTACACTCCAGAATCCTGCAGCAGCACTGTAAAAAGGTAAATCAACAGCCTGCTCCAGTGAACTGAAACAGGTTGGCTGTAATTGCCCCTCTCACTTGTGTTGTTCCTCTTTTCTCCTTAACCACACTATCACAAAGGAGCTTTTTACACATACACACATGCACTCAATTAGTATCTGAACATAGGAAACTAAATATCAGGTTGCCATGCCTACCCAACACAGTCAGCAGTTAAATTCTACCCCAGCTTCTGTTCTCAGAGACCCATCTCTCACCTTTAACCCTGATATCAATGAAAAGATCAGGTAACATTCACATATCACACAACATGCAGTCTTCACAGGGGATGGAAAACAGACCAAGGGCCAGACCCCCCAGGGAAAATCTGGATAAACAAAGCCATCTGCAGGCTCCAACTGAGAAGCAGGAAGACAAAGTTCAATTTAACAAAAACGGACAGTTTCTTCACTACTTGGGCCCAGGCAGGGTGCTAAATCCTACAGATTCCTAAGGATATTCCAGTCTGGGTAAGTATGGTGGGGTAGACATTCAATCAAGTATTAATCTAAAAAGTCCTTTAACAGAGCTATGGACATGACGTTTCAGAAGACAGCAGGAGAGTGAGAGACATGAGAGTAGTCACAAAAGGCATCCAGGAGGAATCAATATCCAAACTCATTATTGAAAATTGAGCCTTACGAATGTGGGGTAGAAGAGATGAAGCAGGAACTTTGGGTAGAAGGAAAAGAAACAAAAGCACAGAGGTATTCATTAACCTGGGTGGCATGATTTGCTCAGAAAACTATAAGCCCCTAGACATGGACTTGGAGTGTAGAAAGAGATGGAGCTTGAAAGTTATGCACAAGTCAGCCCGAACAAGAGAACAGACAATAATCTTTAAGCGAGGAGTAACAAATTGGCTATTTTATTTTTGAGACAGAGTCTCGCTCTGTCATCCAGGCTGGTGTGCAGTGGCACAATCTCCACTCACTGCAACCTCCACCTCCTGGGTTCAAGCAATTTTCCTGACTCAGCCTTCCAAGTAACTGGGATTACAGGCATGCGCCACCACGCCCAGCTAATTTTTGTATTTTTGGTAAAGGCAGAGTTTCACCATGTTGGCCAGGCTGGTCTCGAACTTCTGAACTCAAGTCATCTGCCCACCTCGGCCTCCCAAAGTGCTGGGATTACAGGCATGAGCCATTGCGCCCGGCCAGATTGGCTCTTTTAGATAGATCACTGTGCTAGCAGTCTGGAGAGTGGGTTTGAAGAGACTGAAAAGAGACAACAAAAAACAACACAAAGGCATCCCAGCTCAATTTCCATAGACAAAATGAGAACAAAAAGTGCCACTTTTGAACCAGCATATTTAACAAAACCTATAAAATTTGAAACACAGCATTTCCACTGTTCCTGCATTCCACGTACCACTAAAATAGCCAGTGAATCTGTCTCCCACCTTCCCACCAGAGATCCCACGGGTTCTAGGAAACCTATGTCCCCAATGCAGACACTGTGATACTGCAACAGTCCTTTTACTCCTTAGCAAAGAATTGTTTGCCCTTCCTCTGACAAGACAGACCACAATGACCAGGTTCATTCTACTCCTCCACCATGGATGATGAGCAAATGAGATTTCCCCTTTAACACACTGCTCATCTCTAGTAGTTCCCAACTCCAGCACTTAATCAGAAGCATGTTAACCACTCCATACAGATTAAACAGTAAGCAGGAACTTGGTGAGTGCTGCATAGCAGGATATAAGAAAAGGAAGAAATAAACATGTAGTGCTGAGTTCCCTGATAGGCACTTTAAAGAATCTCAGTTACTCATCATAGTAGTTTATAAGAGTATATGTTAATTCTCCCAGTTCACAGATGTGTGAGCAGGAGCTCAGAGATGCCGAATAGGTCATTCATTTGGTAAGTGGAGAAGCCAGGATTCAAATCCCAATATGAGAAACTCTAAATGGTGTTTCTTTACTACATCATATTTCAAGTATATATGGATAACAAATACGATTACATATTAAGTTTGGCAATAAAAAATATCTCCCCTTTAAAAACAAAGAAGGGACACATCCCCTACGGTCTCAGATTAAGGGATCACTCACAAAAGTCACAATTAAACAATCACAATTAAAAAAAAAAAAACCCCGGGCGCAGTGGCTCACACCTATAATCCCAGCACTTTGGGAGACCGAGGTGGGTGGATCACAAGGTCAGGAGTTCAAGACCAGCCTGGCCAGTACAGTGAAAACCCATTTCTATTTAAAAAAAAATAATAATAACTGGTATCTCCAAATGCTACTAAAAAAAGGTCACTTCTGAGCATCCGTGACCAAAAAATGTTCACATTCAAATAATCAAAGCAATCTGGCTATACTCTAGAGAAATGTATCAAATCCTCCACACACTTTCCCCTTAAGAGTCCCTAAGACAGTATCTGAAAAAACTCATGGCTGACTGCTCATTCTCTTGAGTAAATGACTTCCCAAACTACTTTGCCCACCCAAATTACAGAAATGCATCCAGGATTCACATGGCAGTTCTGATCCGATTTGTCCCAATCCTGGCTCAAGCAGCTTTGCACTACTTTCCTAACTAGATCAGCATCAGCCAATGGGTTTATTCTAGCTGATCTGTGATGGATTAGATAATGAAACCTTAGCCATGTAAGTTGCCTGCTTGTATTGGGGTTGTAGGGAAGAATAAGAAACTCAATACTCCTAGGGGCCACCTAAAACACCAAATGCACTCACCATCCTTCACTCAATCTGTCTGCTCATGCTCCAATTACTACCATTTCCTTCCAATCATGTCTGTGGCTCTTCCCTCCTGTCTTTGAAGGAAGTGCACATGTGCCCCAGAATAAAGATGTTTTCTATGCTTTACACCAAATGTATATCAACAAAAATTCAAAGAAATCTGCTTACTAAAATGACTGTCTTTTTCTACAAATTATTAAAAGCTGACATGAAACTGAAGGCCTGAGAGATGTTAAACTAGAGATTCACTAGCAACATTTCTGTTTATACGAAGTAGTAGAACTGAATTTCTCCACAGTCCTATAATCTTGAGGCCTGTCGACACCAGTCTGCTTTATAACAAAATGAAAGTTAAATTTCTCGTTAGCTTCTGTTGTATTCACATGTCAGTGTGATAGTGAAAAAAAATGACAGTAGCTAGAGAATGGGAGGGAGTTGGGAGACAAATTCAACTCAGGCTAATCTCTTGAGTCACCCTGAAGAATAATTCTATTTTGAAATCAGATCTGACTTTCTCCTTCTCTAATACATTTCCAGTTTTACATTTGCAGACTTCCTTGTGAGACCTGAGGAAAAAAGCACCAATTTTTACATGACTGTGCCTCAGTTTCTCCATCTACAATACTGACCACTCTGGAAGTGTTATGGGTTTAATGTCTGTGTCCCTCCAAATTTCCTATGTTGAAGCCCTAACAGCAATGTAATGGTATTTGGAGGTGAGGCCTCCAGAATTAGGTTTAGATTGGGTCACGAGGGTGGAACCCATGTGATAAAATCAGTGCCCTTATAAAAAGGGGAAGAGACCACTGACTCTCCCTCCTCAAGAGCACACATTGAGGAAAGGCCATGTGAGCCCACAACAAGAAGGCAGGAGGTGCGTCCTCACCAGACACAAAATCTGCTGGCACCTTGAAATTGGACTTCTCAGCCTCCAGAAACACAAGAAATAAATGTCTGTTGTTTAAGCCAGCTAGTCTATAGTATTTTGCTGTGGCAGCCCAAGGAGACTAGGACAGGCAGAGATGAAAAATTCAGTAATTTCAGTGAAATATTGTTCATGAAATTACTTGTAAAGAAAAAGAAAGCACATTATTTTTATAACTCTTTTCAAACGGTAGCACCAGGCTTAGTTTCAGCACCAAATACCCAAACGAAGGTACAAAGAGATATCCACCTATGAGGAAATAAGCCATAAATGAGCAAATGGAAAGATAAACTACTTCAATAAATACAGCATCTACAAAGCAACTACAGGCTATCTGGAACCCCTTCCCTGAAACCTGAAAGAAAGTCATCCTACCACTAGAGTCAGCTGCTAACAGGAATAACGGCTGAACCCACTTGGCTAAACTGGATTTATGACTCTATGGTGAGAAGCAGCTACTCAGCCATATAATAATTATACCGTATCAACAATTCACTGACATAAAGAATTTTGCTGAAAGCCATAATAAGGTGTACCTTACTTTATACAGCAGCTAAACTCCTAGAAAACCGCACAAAAATAAAATTTTCGTTAATCAAATCGTTCACTAGAAAAGCTGACCAAAAGAATTCATTCCCCCAGTATATTTCATACAGCCTAAATTTCATACATATTAAAGTGAAATGTACCTCTAATAGCCCTACATGTAACTCAATTTACTTCCCCCCAAGTCTGAGTACAGTATTTCCAAGTACTCTCTTTAACTACATTTCTCAAACTGTACATCAACTTTCCAGTTGAGTTTGTCACTTCTCTCCTACTCTGTGGTTCAGGTTTCTCTATTTCTATACTATTTCCAGGGCTGCACTGACTCCTCTTCCACTTATATCAAGATTCTATATACTGCCCCTGAAAGCACTGACCCTTCCTCTCTTTCTTCCAGGGTTCCTTCTGAGCCTAACAATTGTAATAACAGCATCACAGACTCTCTGGAGTTTCCTAAACTCCATTTCGGGAAGCGATGATTTACTCCAAAAGCTTAGTGCTAGAACTTAGCAGGGTTCACCTTTGGAATCTGAAGCTCAGCACTACAGCTCCATTTGGTAAGCAGCCTTGGGAATGATCCCAGTAAATGACCCTATTCTATAAAAATGGGGTTAATCTTTTGACATTCAAAGGGTCTGAAAAATTCTGTGATGATACTCTCACTCTTGAATTTCATAATTTTTTTTAACCCTTAACTATTTGTAAAAGATAAATTTCAATTTCAATTTAACAGTCATTGCGCACTTACCAGGTACCCAAAACTGTTAGGTATTACAAAGGATAAATACAAAGGAAACATAGTTTCAACCTTTTAGAAGCTTGCAATCTTAGTAGTGAAACGAGAATAATAAAACATTAAGGAACAATAAAAGATGACACACAATTAAGCATTAATATACAAGGAGACAAAAGTAGGATCTGAATGCGGTGAACTAAGCTGTCAGGGAAGGCTTCACAGAAGGAGCTAGAAAACGTGTTAAGAAAACAGGCCAGGCGTGGTGGCTCATGCCTATAATCTCAGCATTTTCGGATGCCAAAGTGGGCAAATCACCTGAGGTCAGGAGTTCGAGACCAGCCTGGCCAACACGGTGAAACCTCGTCTCTACTATAAATACAAAAATTAGCAGGGTGTGGTAGCGCACACCTGTAATCTCAACTACTCAGGAGGCTGAGACACAAGAATTGCTTGAACCCAGGAGGCAGAGGTTGCAGTGAGCTGAGATCACGCCACTGCACTCCAGCCTGGGTAACAGTGAGACTCCATCTCAAAAAAAAAAAAAAAGAAAGAAAGAAAAAGAAAAAACATGTACTTTAAGACAAACTACATACCCAAAACACTGGCTACACTAAGATTTTGTTTGTTTGTTTGTTTGTTTGTTTGTTTGAGACAGAGTCTCGCTCTGCCACCCAGGCTGGAGTCCAGTGGCATGATCCTGGCTCACTGCAACCTCCGCCTCCTGAGTTCAAGGGATTCTCCTGCCTCAGCCTCCCGAGCAGCTGGGATTACAGGCACACGCCACCACGCCCGGCTAATTTTTGTATTTTTAGTGGAGACGGAATTTCACCATGTTGGTCATGCTGGTCTCACACTCTGTGATCCACCTGCCTCAGCCTCCCAAAGTGCTGGGATTACAGGGCTGAGCCACCAAGCCCGGCCCTACACTAAGATTTTTTAAATGTGTATTTACGTAGGGCCTATAGGTATTTCTACACCACTGATACCATCTCCTAAGACTCCCTGCCCCTGCTCATTCTGCTACAGCTATTAATACATTGGTCTCCTGTTCCCAAACAAAGCAATCTTCTTTCTCAATGCCTCTGCACCGTCACCTCCTTCTACCTGAACCCTCTTTCCAAAAGCATCTGAATGGCCCATTCACTTCATTCATAAGCCATCTATCAGAGAGGTCTTCATCTTCATTCTCTCCCTTTCCCTGCTCTATTTTTCTTTTTAGCCCTTATCACCACACAATTATAGTTGTTGATTTATCAGATGTCTCTTCCCATTCAATATTAGTTCCACGAGAGCAAGGCGTTTTCGCTGTTGTTGTTCACTATTATATCTCTTAGGGTTAAAACAGTACCCGGCATGTAGCAGCTGCTCCATAAACATTAGCTCAATGAATAAACATTAAATATATTCATTTAATACTCACATTTCTTTAAAAATGTACATTTCTTTTAAAAAAACCTTTCACCCATTTGTCTCCTAACACAGATTGCATGTACCTTAAGGACAGTGAACTGGACTTACATCTTTTAGAAAGTAACTTAGAAATCATCTGTACACATAGTTTCTTTTACAACTAAGGAAAACAAGAGGCCCCAAAATAAGAGATTTTTCCAGAACCATTCAGCTAGTTGAAGGCAAGGGCTAAATTAATGATGATATGAATACTTATATGACACAGGAGAATGAAACTATAATGAGAATGTATAGAAGGCCAAGTGCAGTGGTTTTTTTCCAGCACTTTTGGAGGCTGAGGCAGGTGGATCACCTGAGGTCAGGAGTTCAAGACCAGCCTGGCCAACCTAGTGAAACACTGTCTCTACTAAAAACACAAAAAATTAGCTGAGCGTGGTGGTAGACGCCTGTAATCCCAGCTACTTGGGAGGGTGAGGCAGGAGAACCACTTGAACCCAGAGGTGGAGGTTGCAGTGAGCTGAGATCGTGCCATTGCACTCCAGCATGGGGAACAAAATCGAAACTGTCTCAATAAAAAAAAAAGCGGGGCGGGGGGAATGTATAGAAAGAAAATAAAGAACACCCACAAACACACAGAGTGAAAAAAGGATTCTCTGAGGGATAGATCTCAGTTGCCAATTTGTACCCCAAGGACCTAATCCACTCTTTCTTCTGCACACCCCCACGAAGTCCCTACACACTTCTCCATTTCCAAATATCACTCTCTTTAGCCAATTTGAAGGCAGCAGATAACAGGCCCCAGGAGTAAAGGAGGGAAAGGGATGGGGGTCTCACTATTAACTATGATTGACAGAAATGATAAATGAATACATACATAGATAAATATATATATATATATATATACACACCAAGGAGAACCTGCTCACCAGCGCCTACATCCAGTCTTCCCTCCTTACTATCCAATGGTTAGCTCACCTCACCTGACGTCTCCCACATTCCTGTCTCTTTTTCCATGGTCCTGAGCTTTCACTTCTCACAGTCCCTCTGTCTGACAGAGTTCTAATGGAAAATAAAAGCAGGCAAGCGAAACAAAAGAATTCAAAAACAAACACCAAGAGGGTCACTTTACCTAAACCAACAGAAGTAACAGAGTAAACTCTACAAAGGAGACCAAGAAGCACACAACAAACATACTAGGCTTAAATACAGCTCCGTCTCTAACACAGGAAGTCAAGCAGAGGCTTGAAAAGCAGGGAGCAGAGCACAGGAAGTCTTTCAGCACTGCAGAGATTTCCAAGAGTGGTGTAATGGAGAGAGCACAGGAATAGGAATTAGAAGACCAGGCTTCTAGTTCTCGTTTTACTATCAGCTAACTGGGCGGCCTTACCCAAGTCACTCATCTTCTCTGGACTTCTGATTCCTCATCTATAAAATAAGGTGGTTAAAACAAGCTGGGACTGGAATCCCCTCCCCAAAAAACGAAGATGAAAACTATCGACTCTCCTCCACCAAAAAGTGCACATCAACTATCCTAACAACCTTCCAAGTCCGTCCAGGTTAAGAACCCCTGGAAAAGATGATGTCTAGTCCTTTTATCTCAAACATCCTATGACTGAGAGAACTAGGTACATGTCTGCGCAATTGCTGGTAGATGAGCCTCACCATTTCATCGCAGTATTTTCTGAACAGAGACCAAACCCTAAAACCTACAAAGATTTCAAGCTCTTCCTCAAAACCATAAAGTCGGCTGAAATGATCAATATCTTTCCCATTCCCTGCCCAAATTAACTAGCTTTATCTTTGAATCCAGAATTGAGAATCCAGTCTTCTAATAGCCCTATGATTTTTTTATTACCCAGGACATTAAAGAACTATTTTGTGTCCTGGTGATGTGGGATCCAGTTGGCAAAGTACAGGAGGGACACGTCTGGTGTCTCCCTTCAGACTCATTAGTATGCTCCACAAAGTTAATGAGACTGAGCACCACCGTGTTCCCACAACACTACCAAACTCCTTGTACTTCTCACACTCACTGTGTAACTAATTTAACCCACGATCCCAGCCACGTCCCCTTAGGGCTCTCTCGAGTTTTCTTGCTTTTCACTCCTCTCCTTCAAATGCCACTTCCCTTCTCCATCCCAGCGTGTGCCCAGGGCTGCCAAAAGGTACTCTCTCTTCTTGGGAGGTTTCCCACCAGGTCCCCTTTCCCTCGACTCAGTCCAGAGGACCCAGGATTTCCCGGCTTCCACTCCACCCCAAGGCAGTAAGGAAGCATTTGAAAACATGGAATCCAACTCAACCATGTTCGATTTCCCCCAAAAACCTATCCACGCGACGCGCCTCCTCGCCCCTCAGGAATCAGGACCCTCTCGGGCACACCAGGATCCTCCTGCAACCTTCGTTCCTAGCCCGACCTCGCCCCACCTTCCAACCAGGCCCCGACCGGCCCCCCATTCCACCTCCAACCCAAGACCCCTGGAGGCCCTCCCTCTCCCCAAGCCGGGGAGCCCGGGGCCGCCCCTCACGGCCCCACTCCGCACCCCCGCGATAACTGGGCGCCTCGTCCCGCGCGGTCACCTGCATCCCGCCGCCGCCGTCGACCGCCGCCTCCTCAGTGCGCGGCCGCTTGCTCAGGCCGGGCTCGGCTCCGTCTCCTCCCGCTCCGGGCACCGGCAGCTCCAGCTCCGACTCCCGCTTCATGCCCCGGGCGGCGGCGCCGGGCCCTAGCTGAGGCGGCTGCTGCGGCTGGGCGCCCTCCGCCATCCGCCCGCGCCCCCCTCGCCTCCGGGAGCCGGGCGACCCGCGACAGGCCACCTCCCCCTGGGCCTCGGCCCCGACTGTCGCGACAGGCGGGCGCGCGCCTGCCCCCGCCCCCCGCGTGCGTGCGTGCGTGCGCGCGGGCGGACTCCGCGCCCCTCTGCGGCTCGTGCCCGCCGCTCCTCGCCTGGCGGCTTACTAGTCAGGCCGCCCGCCCGCCCGCCCGGTTGTCGGCGCGGGGCCGCTGGCGGGTCGCGACGGGCACTCGCTCGCACCCTCGCACGCACACGCGACACCTGGCCCGGCCCGCCGCGCCGCCCCGCCTCTCGCACTCCCGGAGCTCGCCCGCCGGCCGCGCTGGCTCACACTCTCCCTCACAACACGCCGGCCGAGGAAGGAAGGGGGCGGTCCGGGCTCCCAAGGCGTGGGGAGGGCTGTTTATTTGTGGGGAGGAGGGGCGCGAGGCAGGAACGAGCTGACTGGCCGGGATCCTCCGACCCGCCACTGTGGCAGCACCGGGAAGGCGGGGAGAGAGAAAGAGGGAGGGAGGGAGGGACCGGGATGTAGGACTCCAGCCCGCGCGGGAGTCTGTGGCGAAGGGGGCGGTGGCGGCCCGCTGAGGGGCGGGGCCACCCCCCTCGGCAATCTCCGCCGCCTCCGCGCCAGCTGCCGGAGGGAGGCCGGGAAGCGCTCGGGGAAGCTCGGGAATCTCCGGCACGGGCCCGGGATTGTCCTGGAGGCTCAGAGCAGCTGGAGTGCCTGCCAGCGCGGGGCGGGCGGGGTCTGTCTCTTTTCTGGGCGGGGCCGTGGCCTGGAGCAGGCGGGGCTTGAGAGACCCGAAGGCCAGGGAGCGGCTCCTGCTTGCGGTACTAGTTGTACAGAGTTGTGGCCTGAGTTTACCCACCTGAGCACCTTGGTTTTCGGGGAGGGAATAGGCACTCTCTGAGAGCCGGCCTATTTGCCTGGTTCCCCTCCCGCAGAAGAAGAAAGGTCTCTAGTTGGAACGTCGAGAAATGAAGCCACCCTCTGTACCTCACCCCAGTTTTGAGAGGTTTAACTCTAATCATAACTTCACATTCCTAATGAACTTAGTGATAATACCCGATGTTTGCAAGAGCTTTATGGTTTGCACAATGTATCCACAGACCCGTTATCAAACTGGTGATATAGGTAGATATCGTGATCTCCATGTCATTGATGATGAAACTGAACCTTAGTTAAATCCTGCAGCAAAAGAGTGGCACATCCGGAGTTCAGAACACCAGAGCATATTCTCTTTCTCTGCACTTTGCTACCTGAGAAGCACTTTATGACTTACTAACTTCGTGCACATAGAGATATCTGTGCAATAGATTCTCTGCCCCGCCAAGCTGTGAGGACAAGGACTGCATTGACTTTCTGTGGGTTCTACATCGTGCCCTGTGCATTATGGGAATAAAAGGATATTGCGTGAATGACGTGGATTCTAATCTTGGCTTTGCTAACTAGCTTAAACTAGTTGCTTCATCTCTTTGGACCTCAGCTCTATCATTTGTAAAATTAGATGGTTTGGATCAGTGGCTTTCAACCAAGGGGAATTTTGCCATTCCACCACCTCCGCCACCACATTTGTCAGTGACTGAAGGCTTTTTTTTTTTTTTTTGAGACGGAGTCTTCCTCTGTCGCCCAGGCTGGAATGCAGTGGTGACCTCGGCTCACGGCAACTTCCGCATCCTGGGTTCAGGCGGTTCTCCTGCCTTTGTCTCCCCAGTAGCTGGGATTACAGGTGGACGCCAGCCACCATGCTCAACTAATTTTTGTATTTTTAGTAGAGTCGGGGTTTCACCATGTTGGCCAGGCTGGTCTTGAACTCCTGACCTCAAGTGATCCGCCTGCCTCCCAAAGTGCTGGGATTACAGGAGTGAGCTACTGGAGTGAGCCACCGCGCCCGGCCAACTGAAGGCATTTTTGATTGTTACAACTGGGAGATGCTGCCAGCATCTAGTGGGTAGAAGCCAGGAATGTTGTCTGACATCCTGTCATGCACAGGATGATCCCCCCAGGAGAGTTATCCAGCCCCAAATGTCAATAGTGCAGAGGTTGAGAAACGCTGGGTTAGATGATTTCCAAGGTCATTTCCAACCTGTCTGTGATTTGGCCTTTGAAATTGGGTTTGACCTGGCTAGGGCTGAAACAGTGTAGCAGTAAAGATCCCTGCTTTACAGTCAGACCAACCCAGCTGCCAAATGAGAACCCAGGCTTCACCACCTCCTGCCCACGTAATTTGGGACCAGTGGTGACTAAGAATTTTTTTTTTTTAAGAGACAAGTCTTGCTCTGTCACCAGGCTGGAGTGCAGTGGTACGATCTCCGCTCACTGCAAACTCCACCTCCTGGGTTCAAGCGATTCTCCTGCCTCAGCCTCCCAAGTAGCTGGGACTACAGGCACACCACAACACCCTGCTAATTTTTTGTATTTTAGTGGAGACAGGGTTTCACCATGTTGGCCAGGATGGCCTCGATTTCCTGACCTCGTGATCCACCCACCTCAGTCTCCCAAAGTGCTGGAATTACAGGCGTGAGCCACTGCACCCGGCCAGGACTAAGAATTTCTATATAAAAGGTGTTGAGGGATTGTAGACTAATTGGAAGAGAAGTCTGGAGGACTTGCCTTGAAGGTGAGCATATTGCTTGTATTAGTTAGGCTGTGTTATAAATAAATAAAAATGGCCAAGTTTTAGCTCTGCCACCTACAAGTCGTGATGCCTTATGACAACTACTTACCGTCTCTGTGTCTCAATTTCTTCATCTGCAAATTAGGATAACAACACCTTCCTATAAAGATTATTGTAAGAATGCAATGTTATCACGTGTTTAGAACATCAAAAGAATGATTTAAGATAAGTACTCCATAAATATTAGCTATTATTATTATTTTTTTTTTTTGAGATGGAGTCTCTCTCTTTAGAGAGAGAGACTGCCCAGGCTGGAGTGCAGTGGCGCGATCTTGGCTGACTGCAACCTCTGCCTCCAGTTTCAAACAACTCTCCTCTCTCAGCCTCCCTCCCGAGTAGCTGGAATTAGAGGCACATGCTGCCATGCCTGGCTAATTTTTTTGTATTTTAGTAGAGATGGGGTTTCACTGTGTTGCCCAGGCTAATCTCGAACTCCTGAGCTCAGGCAATCCACCTGCCTTGGCCTCCCAAAGTGCTAGGATTACAGGCATGAACCACCATGCCTGGCCAGCTATTATTATTACTACCATTATCATTTTATTCACTTTTTTTTCAGATGGAGTCTCGCTTTGTCACCCACACTGGAGTGTAGTGGCATGATCTTGGCTCACTGCAACCTCCACCTATCAGGGTTCAAGCAATTCTTGTGCCTCAACCTCCCAAGTAGCTGGGATTACAGGTGCCCGCCACCACGCCCGGCTAATTTTTTTATTTTTAGTAGAGACAAGGTTTCACCATGTTGGTCAGGCTGGTCTCAAACTCCTGACCTCAAGTGATCTGCCCCCGCTTGGCCTCCCAAAGTACTGGGATTACAGGCATGAGCCACCAAGCCTGGCCTTTATTCACATTTTAAATGAGAGTTAAAAAACATTCATTGTCAAGATCAAAGAATATCATTCTCATTGGGTTATTTTTTTAGTATATCAGATGGCTTGAGTGGGGCTGCTAGAGATTCACATGGGGCAGACAAAGCACCCGAGTAACCCAGTGGTACAACCACTATGCTGGGCAAATTATTTTATTTCACTAAGCCTTCCATTCCTCATTTGTAGGATAACAAAAATAATAGTCACAGTGCTGTTCTAAGGATTAAATGAGACAAAATTAAACACCTAGCACAGTGCCTAATATATAGTAACTGCTTAATAGGTAGTAATTATTCATCATCTAATTTGGTTAGTGATATAGTAAGCTGTTAACTAGGAGCCTTGGAAAGAGAAGCCTAAATGTCTTTTTTTTTTTTTTTTTTTTTTTTTGAAACAGGATCTCACTGTCTCCCATGCTGGAGTCCAGTGGCCTAATCTTGGCTCACTGCAACCTCCACCTCCCAGGTTCAAGCAATTCTCTTGCCTCGGCCTCTCTAGTAGCTGAGACTACAGGTGCTCACCACCAGGCCCAGCTAATTTTTGTATTTTCAGTAGAGATGGGTTTCACCATGTTGGCCAGGCTGGTCCTGAACTCTTGGCCTCAAGTGATTCTCCCGCCTCAGCCTCCTAAAGTGCTGGCATTACAGGCATGAGCCACCACACCCAGCCCAGAAACATCTCTTAATATTATTATTTGGACCACCAAGGTGGAAGTCCAAGTGTTTGCAAGCTTGTTCTTGTGCTGAATTAGACAGCCCCAACCTAAGTCAGGGGTTTCCAGTTGGCAGTACCCACAACCTGATCCTATTCAACCAAGAAGTATGGCTTTGAAGGATAACCAGGATATTTCCTGGTGGCCTATGAAACAATAGTGGTTTTTCGTTTTTGTTTGTTTTCTTTAACCTAGGGACTTTAGCAGTTGGTTTTCTGAAAATTTTATTTATTGAACTGATAGCATAAGAATTCTCCCTTCCCAACTGGGCACAGTGGCTTACACCTGTAATCCCAGCACTTTAGGAAGCCGAGGCAGGAAGATCACTTGAGGCCAGGAGTTCAAGACCAGACTAGGCAAAATAGTGAAACCCCATCTCTACTCAAAATACACAAAAATTAGCCAGGCATGGCAGCAGATGCCTATAATTCCAGCTACTCAGGAGGCTGAGGCAGTAGAATCGCTTGAACCTGGGAGGTGGAGGTTGCAGTAAGCCAAGATCACGCCACTGCATTCCAGCCTGGACTACAGAGCAAGACTCTGTCTCCAAAAAAAAAAAAAAAGAAAGAAAAGAAAGAAATTCTCCCTTCAGTACTTGCCTTGCCAAAATACTGAAATCACTTAAATCTAAATGATGTTAGATCCTTCCTGGTCTGCCCCATGACCCAGCAAGAAATGAGATTTGAGACCAGAGCTGCCTGTGACTCAAATTATTGTTATTCAAGTAGTGCTCAAGTCCCTAAGAAATAGAGCAATGCAGTATAGGAATATCTGAATGACCCGGCAGAACAAAGAGAAACTGGACCTTGCCCTGTAAACAAGCATTATGTATTTAGGGAGAGAGTGGAGAATTAAATGCCTACAAATCATAGAAGAGGCAAAATGCATCCATGGCAGCACAAAGACCAGGATCATTTCTTTTCTATACATCCGCAGCCCCTTGTTTGGAAACAGGTAGTTATGAAACATTACAGAGGAAAAGGACATTAAAGAATATTTTTGGCCAGTGGCTCATGCCTGTAATCCCAGCACTTTGGGAGGCTGAGGTGGGCAAATGACCCAAGGTTAGGAGTTCAAGACCAGCCTGGCCAAAACCCTGTCTGTACTAAAAACACAAGAATTCGCTCGGCGTGCTGGCGTGCACCTGTAATCCCAGTTACTCCGGATGCTGAGGCAGGAGGATAGCTTGAACCCAGGAGGCAGAGGTTGTAGTGAGCTGAGATTGCGCCACCGCACTCCAGCCTGGCGACAGAGCAAGACTCTGTCTCAAAAAAAAAAAAAAAAAAAAAAAGAATATTTTTCCAGAAAGAGTTTTTAGCTGCAGAAACTACTGCAGTCCTAACATTTATCCACTTATTCAGTCAACAAATTATGGTCAAGTGTCTGGAATACCAAGATGAAAAAAAAATTTATTCTTAGTCCCCACAAGCTCACAATCTAGGGAGGAAGAGATGAACAAATACAAAGACAATTGCAATGCATTATGATAAGGAAGTCAGTGCTCATAGTGGTCAAGAATATAGACTCTGCCAAACAGACATGGGTCTGAGTCTGACCTTGCCATATATCTGATTTTGCACAAGACCCTTAGCATCTCTGAGGCCTGGTTTCTTCATTTGTGTGGCAGGCACTGGTAGTTACCAACCCAATATTTATTCTTCTCTTACTCCATCCTAGCAGACAGGACATTTTGTTCAGGACAGAAATCTGCTCAGCAATAAAAAAGAAAAGAAACAAGAATTCCCTGGTTCCCTGGAAGCTAAGGGTGGCCACATCACACCATCCTGGCCAGTGAGATGTGGGTGGAAGCTAGCATTCCTTCCCAGTTAATAAGACAAAACCACTGGGCGTGGTGGCTCACGCCTATAATCCCAGCATTTTGGGAGGCTAAGGCGGGTAGATCACCTGAGGTCAGGAGTTTGGGACCAGCCTAACCAACATGGTGAAATCCCGTCTCTACTAAATACAAAGAATTATCTGGGTGTAATGACATATGCCTGTATCCCAGCTACTTGGGAGGCTAAGGCAGGAGAATCACTTGAACCCAACAGGCAGAGGTTGCAGTGAGCCGAGATTGCACCACTACATTCCACCCTTGGCAACAAGAATGAAACTCTGTCTCAAAAAAAAACACAAACCACAAGAAGAAAAGGCTCTTTGCCTTTCGTCCTTTGCCCTTTGCCCTTCACCCTTTCTCCTGCCTGGAACACAGACTGGAAAAATGGCAGACATCTTGTCTCCAAAATAGCAAAAGCCACATGCTAAGAACAGTATGACAGCCGAGTCATGGGGGCTCATACCTGTAATCCCAGCCCTTTGGGAGGCCAAGATGGGCAGATCACCTAAGGTCAGGAGTTTGAGACCAGCCTGGTCAACATGGCGAACCCCATCTCTACTAAAAATACAAAAATTAGCCGGTGTGGTCGCTTGTGACTGTGGTCCCAGCTACTTGGGAGGCTGAAGCACAAGGATCGCTTGAACTCAGGAGGCAGAGGTTGCAGTAAGCCAAGACCACACCACTGCACTCTAGCCTGGGTGACAGAGTAAGACTCTCTCTCAAAAAAAAAAAAAAAGTATTGTAGACCCACCATACCAGCCCAAGCCTGTCTATACTAATTTATTGTTATTTGAGAAAAATAAGTTCCCATTTGGTTAAGCCACTGCAGACAGGTTTCAACATGCAGCCAAACTTAACTCCTGATAGAATCTATAAACCAAACACAATAATACTATCTCCCCTGACATTCTTTTGACCATTAAATAATGCATGTCAAACTCTTAGCATGACACCTGGTTCACAAACACAGTAAGTGTTAACTTAGACCTTTTTACTACTGTTATTGCACCGACCATCTTTATTAATAGGATTATTATATGTGCCAAAAGCAATAGGGGTATTACAGAAAGATGTAACTCCCTCTGCCTGGGGGAGACAGAACAAGTTTCATCCAGAGTGTTACATTTGACCTCGGTCTTTCAAAATGAGGAGGAATTTCCCAGGGTATGCTATCTGATAAAAGGTAGTAAATTCTTGTGTGCCCTTCCATGGGCTTGGAAGAGTTTGGCACTGCCCACTGGGTTGCTACCAAGAGGAAACTCAGCACAGGGCTTGGAGTCAAAGGACCAGGACTGGAGTCCGCTGTGGTCTTAAATGGAACAAAGACTGGGAGAGGTTAAGTAGGCTGTCCATCTGTGAAAACGGAGCCAGAGTACCTAGCCACTGGGCTATTGTGAGGTCTTTAAGAGATAAGAGATCTTAGGGAAACATCTATTCAAGCGCCAGTTGCAGTTAACCCAGTACTCTGGTTACCTACAAGCTGGTGGTGTAAATCTCTTTGCGTTCTTTGAGAACATGAGCACTTTCCTAATTCCTTTTTTTGGTTTCTGCGTTCCTAGCACCTAGCACTGAGCTTGACATAAAGCGTATCTATTCCAAGACTCCTGAAGATATTAAAAAAACACAGCTGCCAGCCTGAGATTTTCTCTGGAAAAACAGAAAAAGACCCGGAGCAGATAATACTATCTTAACCAGGCACTCTGAAGAAAGACAGAGCCCAGGTCCTTCCCCAAAATTGATCACCTCTCTAATCAGAGAGAGGAGAGGAGGTATAAATAGAAGAGACCATTTTCGACTCCAAAGCTTTCTTTAACAACAACAACAACAAAAACCAGGCAGAGAATACCCTCGATAATTCACTGGCCAGAGGAAGTGGAAGCAACTCCTGGCATGTGCCTGGCGATCTGGGAGCAGATACAGAGTCTAATGAGAAACTGAATTCAGCAAAAAAGGAACGTGTGATGTTTAAGCCTCATTAGGACTGTAAAACCAGCGTTCTGACAAATAAATAAAAAAAAAAAAACCCTGCTATTGACTTTGACCTCCCTTCCCTACCTCCCTCTGTTCGTGGGATTATTGAACCAGGGTTTTTCCTATAGGCCAGAACCTTGCCAGCCCTTTTGCCCTTCACATAATGTGTTTGTCTGGTTTCTATTTCTGTAGTTTGATGAAGGATGATAGCAGGGTATTGAGCTGTTGTTTTTCATTTAGTGCAGTCACCGCCCTCACCCTGCCCACCACCCCCAACCCTGCTCTCAAGTCGTTTTCATTGTCTGTTTTGTGCCTTGAGGTTTTTATTGCTTCTTCACAGAGTGGAAGAAGGCTTTGTTTCATTTTGTTTTCCAGGCGCTGGTATTCATAACCTCATGTATCCATCTTTCCTGCGAAGAATTATGGTGTTTCTAAATGGGCAACAATTGAAAGGGAAAGTCAGGGAAGGTTTAGATATTTGCTGAGCCCCTAACAACTACCAGGTGCAGAACTAAGCGGGGTATTTGTTTTTTGGAATTTTTTTTTTTTTTTTTTTGCATTTAATCCTCACAAGGGGCCAGAGAAGCAGGTAGTATTACATCTTATTTTACAGATGAGAAAACTGTGAACCAGAGAGGTGAAACGACCAGCTCAAGGTCACACAAGATGGTCAGTGACAAAGAAACTCTTGTCCCCTCACTCCACGTCCACTGCCTTCCAGTGCCTCACCCTGCCTTTCAGAACTTTTTAGGGTGTTTTAATTTGGGGAGATACAAATCTCATAGGGAAGAGGGGAGAAAAAAGCCGACCATTTTTTTCTCTGAACTGGAAGTTAACTTTCTTCATCCTGCTTTCCATTGGGAGTATAAGCTGCTGGATTTTTGTTTTGTTGAGACATGAGGTCTTCATTGTCTTTCTTGTCCCTGCTGGCACCTGCTCAGGTATCTTCCTCTGGGTCCCTGTCCTGCTGTCAGTATTGATCCCGGCCGGGCTCCACCCAGCTGTCCCATATGATTCTTGTTGTTGAGCCACTGACATTGCCTTTGTCAAGGATGTGGGGAAACCCTGGCTGTTCCCACTGCTCTGGAGGCCTTGGGAATCTCCAAGAGGCTGTCTCCAGCCCCTGCGGTGTAGACACAAAGGAGGCATCCCTACTCCTTGGACACCACACTGGGAGGGGAAACACTGCAAAAGCCACCGCTTCCAGGGCCTGTGACAAGAAGCGAGGCAGAGGTCTCCACTCCTTCCAGATGCCACAGCGACCCCCTGGCTCTGTTTCTCTCTCTTTCCTCCCTGAAGCTCCATCTGGAAAGAGGCAGGTGACAAGGATCCTCCAGAGACCCATACCAGGCTCTGGTTCACCTTCTGTCTCTCCTCAGCCCCGACCACTTTGCCTCTCCCCGGTGAGGCTGCCACACCCATCCTGGCAGATTCTGCTTCTTTTGAACCTCTAGATTTTGTAGAACATAGACTTCATGTCCAGAAACATGTAGGGTTCAAACTTTTGGAGTAAAAAAGATGAAACTTTTGTAACACAGAGACTTTTCTCTCTAGCCACACATTTCAAAGCCTATATTGAAATTCAAAAGCTGAGTTCTGACTCTTCTTTCTCTTTGCATTTCCACTATAATAGTTTTATTCCTGAGGGTGAGAACGAGGGAAGATACCTGGGAGAGTGAGGAGAGGAAGAACATATGTTAATATTTGTGGCAATGACAATGTTTGCACTACATCCTTCTGTGAATGCAGGGAGATAGTTCCAAACTTTTATGTTGTGCTTCCTCTTGAAAGCTTTGCCACTTAGAAATTTCTTTCACCAGATATCCCAACTCATCTCTCTCAAGTTCAAAGGTCCACAGATCTCTAGGGCAGGGGCAAAATGCCACCAGTCTCTTTGCATAGCAAGAGTGACATTTACTCCAGTTCTCAACAAGTTCCTCATCTCCATCCGAGACCACCTCAGCCTGGACTTCATTGTCCATATCACTATCAGCATTTTGGTCAAAGCCATCGACAAGTCTCCAGGAAGTTCCAAACTTTTCCACATTTTCCTGTCTTCTGAGCCCTCCAAACTGTTTCAACTCTGTTACCAAGTTCCAAAGTTGCTTCCACATTTTCAGGTTTCTTTATAGCAGCACCCCACTGTCTAAGGTACCAATTTACTGTATTAGTTTGTTCTCACATTGCTGTGAAGAAATACCTGAAACTGGGTAATTTATAAAGGAAACTGCTTTAATTGACTCACAATTTAGCAGGGCTGGGGAGACCTCAGGAAACTTACAATCATGATGGAAGAGGAAGCAAATATGTCCTTCTTCACGTGACACCAGGAAGAAGTGCAGAGCAAAGGGGAGAAAAACCCCTCATAAAACCATCAGATCACGGGGTATGGCAGCACATGCCTATAATCCTAGCACTTTGGGAGGCTGAGGCAGGTGGATCAGTTAAAGTCAGGAGTTCAAGACCAGCCTGGCCAGTATAGTGAAACCCCATCTCCACTAAAAATATAAAAATTAGCTGAGTGTTGGACAGGAAACTTACAGTCATGGTGGGAGGCATCTCGTCACAGAGTGGCAGAAGAGAGAATGAGTGCCAGCAAAGGAACTTGCTGTGGAACAAGGTGTGGTGGCTCATGCCTGTAGTCCCAGCACTTTGGGAGACCAAGGCAGATGGCTCTCCTGAGGTCAGGGGTTCAAGACCAGCCTGAACAACATGGTGAAACCCCATCTCTACTAAAAATACAAAAATTAGCCAGGCATGGTGGTGTGTGCCTGTACTTTTAGCCTACTTGGGAGCCTGAGACAGGATAATTGATTGAACCCAGGAGGCAGAGGTTGCAGTTAGCCCAGATCACACCACTGCAGTCTAGCCTGGGTGACAGAGCAAGACTCTGTCTCAAAAAAGAAAAAAAAATTAGCTGAGTGCTATGGCAGGTGCCTAAAATCCCAGCTACTCGAGAGGCTGAGGCAGGAGAATCGCTTGACCCTGGGAGATGGAGGTTGCAGTGAGTCAAGAGCACACCACTGCACTCCAGCCTGGGCAACAGAAGGAGAGTCCATTTCAAAGTAAACTGGTGAGACTCAGTATCACGAGAACAGCATGGGGAAACTGCTCCCATAATTGAGTTACCTCTTACCAGGGCCCTCCCACAACACGTGGGGATTATGGGAACTACAATTCAAGATGAGATTTGGGTGGGGGCACAGCCAAACCATTTCAATTGCTAAGACTGGAATCATGCAGAAAGGTTTTTGGGTTTTGAAGGAGCTCAATGAATAATACTTCTCTTCCCCATCAGGTCAGGAACAAATTTAGAGACAGACACAGGAGACAGAGAGAGGAAATAAAAATGTTAGATTTCTTACCAATAAACACTAGGTTTGAGTTTATGCAGCTAAACTGGGTGTGCCGCCTCGGCTGTGCTATGAATGGATGTGCTCTGATGGAAAAATGAACCTTGACTATGAACGTTCACTCTTGCATTAGACAGACTCAAAGACAAAGTCATGGCATAGCTGGAAAACCACAAGCTGCCCCAAACAGAGTTACTGTATTAGTTTGTTCTCACACTGCTGTGAAGAAATGCCTGAGACTGGGTAATTTATAAAGGAAACAGGCTTCATTGACTCACAATTTAGCATGGTTGGGGAGACCTAACCACATGACAAAAAGCAAACCAGAAATCTCCTTCTCAGTGGTCAGGCAGATTTAAGGAAAGGATCAGGAAGGAGTTGAGCCAAGCCATTTCCAGAAATCACTCCATCAGTCAGCTTTGGCTAAGATATGCAGCATGAATAAACAGCCCCAAATGGTCAGTGACTTACAACCAGAAAGAACAAGAACAGGCCAGGCGTGGTGGCTCATGCCTGTAATCCCAGCACTTTGGGAAGCCAAGTGGGGGTGGATCACTTGAGGCAAGGAATTTCAGACCAGCCTGACCAACATGGTGAAACCCTGTCTTTACCAAAAATACAAAAACTAGGCTGGACGCGGTGGCTCACACCTGAATCCCAGCACTTTGGGAGGCTGAGGCGGGGGGATCACAAGGTCAGGCGTTGGAGATCAGCCTGGCCAACATGGTGAAACCCTGTCTCTACTAAAACTACAAAGATTAGGCTGGCATGGTAGTGGGCGACTGTAATCCCAGCTACTTGGGAGGCTGAGGCAGAAGAATCACTTGAACCTGGGAGGTGGAGGTTGCAGTGAGCCGAGACTGCACCACTGCACTCCAGCCCAGGTGACAGTGTGAGACTCTGTCTCAAAAAAAAAAAAAAATCAGTTTGTAATCTCAGCTACTCGGGAGGCTGAGGCAGGAGAATAGCTTGAACCCAGGAGGCAGAGGTTGCAGTGAGCCAAGATTGCACCATTGCATTCTAGCCTGGGCAACAAGAGCGAAACTCCATCTCAAAAAAAAAAATTAGCTGGGCACATTGGTGTACACCTGTAATTCCAGTTTCTCAGGAGGCTGAGGCAGGAGAAAAGCCCGAACTCAGGAGGTGGAGGTTGCAGTGAGCCAAGACGGTACCACTGCACTCCAGCCTACACAACAGAGCAAGACTCTGTCTCAGTAAAAAGAAAAGAAAAGAAAAAAGAATGAGAACAAAGGTTATTGTTCACCCACCCATTATGGGTTGGCTATGTGCTGTCTTCTCTCTGGGACCTAGGTTAATGGTCACTGCTGGTCTGTGGCAGAGGGAGGAGAAGGAGACACAATAGAAGATACAAGGACCACATTGGTATTCTGCTCTCATTCTGTTGACCAAAGCAAGTGACCTGGCCAAACCTGCCCTCAACGGGGTGGGGACATTTTATCCTCCGAAGTTTCACTCTTGTTGTCCAGGCTGGAGTGCAATAGCGCAATCTTGGCTCATTGCAATCTCTGCCTTTGTTCAAGCAATTCTCCTGCTCAGCCTCCCGGGTAGCTGGGATTACAGGCATGTGCCACCACACCTGGCTAATTTTTTGTATTTTTAGTAGAGATGGGGTTTCACCATGTTGGCCAGGCTGGTCTTGAACTCCTGACCTCAAGTGATGCACCCGTCTTGGCCTCCCAAAGTTCTGGGATTATAACCAAGGAGAAAAAGAAGTGGTGTATACATTTCTCAGCCTCCTCATCTGTTGGTAAGACAATTTATTGCTTTGCGACAGAGTTGTACTCTGTTGCCTGGGCTGGAGGGCAGTGGTGCAATCTTGGCTCACTGCAACCTCTGCCTCCTGGGTTCAAGCGATTCTCCTGCCTCAGCCTCCTGAGTAGATGGGACTGCAGGCATGCACCACCACACCTGGCTACTTTTTTTTCCTTTTTTGTATTTTTAGTTTAGAGACAGGGTTTCGCCACATTGGTCAGGCTGGTCTCGAACTCCTGACCTCAGACGATCACCCGCCTCAGCCTCCCAAAGTGCTCATAGGCATGAGCCGCCACACCTGGTGGTAGGACAGTTTTGAGAGACACAGCCCCTCAGAGGACTCAGTGGGAATGAGCGCTGTTTGTCCACAATGGTAACTTGACCATTAATGTCCCTTTTCCTCTCTTTTCTTATTTCTCTATCTTCTTTCCCCACTGCCTCACTGAGCAACCTGGGATCACCTCCCAAGTAAACCACTGCACCCAAATCCCTGGGTCAGGCTCTGTTTTGAAGGAACCCAGCTAAAACAGGAATGGAAGTTTCTCCTCTCAAAGTCCTATTTCCTGAGCAATGGATTTAAAAAAAAAACCTGTGGGGTGTATACACAATGGAATACTATTCAGCCTTTAAAAAAAAAAAAGGAAATCCTGTCATGAATGAGCATTACACTAAATAGAATAAGCCAGGCACAGGAAGACAAGTGCCGCCTGATCTCGCTTTATATGGAATCTAAAAAAGTTGAATTCAGAGAAGCAGAGTGGAGAATGGTGGTTTCCAGAGACTGGTGGGGGAGAAGGGAATGGGAGTTGCTAGTCAAAGGGTAGAAAGTTTCTGTTAGACAGGAGGATTAAGTTCTGAGGATGTATTGCACAACATGGTGACTATAGTTATACTAATGTTTGTTTTGTTTTGTTTTTGAAACGGAGTCTCGCTCTGTCACCCAGGCTGGAGTGCAGTGGCGCAATCTCAGCTCACTGTAACCTCCACCTCCTGGGTTCAAGCCATTCTCCTGCCTCAGCCTCCTGAGTAGCTGGGATTATAAGGCGCGTGCCACCACACCCAGCAAGTTTTTGTATTTTTAGTAGAGATGGGGTTTCACCATGTTGGCCTGGCTACTCTTGAACTCCCAACCTCAAGTGATCCACCCGCCTTGGCCTCCCAAAGTGATGGGATTCCAGGCGTGAGCCACCACACTTGGCCACTAATGTATTATGTACTTAGAAATTATATACCTGAAGAATATATTTAAAATGTTCACACCACAAAAAATGATAAGTATATGAGGTGATGAGTATATAATGTGTTTGATTTAATTATTCCATAATATATACATATATGAAAACATCATATTGTATATCATAAATATATTTAAAAACTGTCAAATTTTTGTCAGTTTTTTAAAAAAATAAATAATTTTTTAAAGACCTATTTTTCTTTTTTAAAAACCTTTTCAGCTCAGAGGTACATGTGCAGGTCTGTACATATAGTAAACTTGTGTCATGGGGGTTTGCTGTACAGAGTCTTTCATCACCCAGGTATTAAGCCTAGTACCCATTAGTGACTTTTCCTGATCCTCTCACTCCTGCCACTCTCTACCCTCCAATAAGCTTCGGTGTCTGTTGTTCCCCTTTATGTGCCCATGTGTTCTCATCACTTAGCTCCAACTTATAAGTGAAAATGTGTGGTATTTGGTTTTCTGTTTCTGTGTTAGTTTGCTAAAGGTAATGGCCTCCAGCTCCATCCATGTTCCTGCAATGGACACAATCTCATTCTTTTTTATGGCTGCGTATTATTCCATGATGTATATCTACCACATTTTCTTTACCCAATCTACCACTGATGGGCATTTAGATCGATTCCATATCTTTGCTATTGTGACTAGTGCTGCAAAGAACATACACATGCCTGTATCTTTATGATAGAATGATGTCGATTTCTTTGGGTATATATATCCAGTAATGAGATTGTAGGGTTAAATGGTATTTCTGTTTTTAGGTCTTTGAGGAATCACCACATTGTTTTCCACAATGGTTAAATGAATTTACACTCCCACAGTGTATGAGTATTCCATTAAGTTTTGCCAGCATCTGTTATTTTTTGACTTTTTAATATTAGTCATTCTTCCTGGTGTGAGATGGTATCTCTGCATTTCTCTAATGATCAGTGATGTTGAGCTTTTCTCATATGCTTGCTGGCTGCATGTATGTCTTTTTCTTTTTCTTTCTTTTCTTTTCTTTTTTTTTTTTTTTGAGGTGGAATTTCACTCTTGTTACCCAGGCTGGAGTGTAGTGGCTCAATCTCGGCTCACTGCAACCTCTGCCTCCCAGGTTCAGGTGATTCTCCTGCCCCGACCTCCCAAGTAGTTGGGATTACAGGTGCTCGTCACCACACCTGGCTAATTTTTGTATTTTTAGTAGAGATGCGGTTTCACCATTTTGGCCAGGCTGGTCTCGAACTCCTGACCTCAGGTGATCCATGTCTCAGCCTCCCAAAGTGCTGAAATTACATGCATGAGCCACCATGCCCTGCCCTTTTTTTTTTTTTTTTTTTTTTTTTTTTAGACTGTTTCTCTTGCTCTGTTGCCCAGGCTGGAGTGGAGTGGCAGGATCTCAGCTCACTGTAACCTCTGCCTCCCGGGTTCAAGCAGTTCTCCTGCCTCAGCCTCCTGAGTAGCTGGGACTACAGGTGCGTGCCACCATGCCCAGCTAATTTTTTTGGCATCACTGGTCGATATGGGGTTTCACCATGTTGGCCAGGCAGGCCTTGAACTCCTGGCCTCAAGCAATCCACCCCCTCAGCTTCCCAAAGGTCTGGGATTACAGGTTTGAGCCACTGCTCCTGGTTCATGTATGTCTTGTTTTGAAAAGTATCTGTTTATGTCCCTTTGCCCACCTTTTAATGGGATTTTTTTTTCTTGTAAATTTGTTATGGGCTCCTTTTAGATGCCAGATACTAGACTTTTGTCAGATGGATAGATTGCAAAAATTTTCTCCCATTCTGTAGGTTTTCTGTTTACTCTGTTGAGCAATTCTTCTTCTGCCTACTCATCCTTACAGCACAAAATAGGCAGTGTAACATAACATTGATATCTCTGGCCACTGAGCCTCTGACACCCAGTGCTGGCTCCACCCACACTCATGGAGAGGGTTCTGGCTTCTCGTCAACACGTTGGCTTTGGGGCCATGGCAGCTGGTGTCAGCCAGTCTCCATCTTGGATGTCTCGGGAGCCCTTTCTTCCTAGCCTGTGATTTAGAAAGTTCTCAACTGTCCCTTAGTATCCATCAGCATTGCTGAGTGGCTCCTATTGGCAGGAATGTTCCAGGGACTGAGAATGTGACCACGAAGATGACAGACCAGATCCCTACTCTCCTAAAATGTATATTCTAGTGAGGAAAGAGGAAAAATGAGCAACAGAAATGTTAGATAAGCCAGGCGTGGTGGTTCAGGCCTGTAGTCCCAGCACTTTGGAAGGCTGAGGCAGAGGAATCGCTTACCAGGAGTTCGAGACCAGCGTGGGCAACATAGCGAAACCCTATCTCTACAAAAAATACAAAATAGGCGTGGTGGCATGTGCCTGTAGCCCCAGTTACTCAGGAGGCCAAGAAGGGAGGATTGCTGTAGCCCAGGGAGGTTGAGGCTGCACTGAGCCATGTTTGCAACACTGCACTCCAGCCTGAGTGACAAAGCAAGACCCTGTCTCAAAAAATAAAAATAAAGTAATTAGCCGGGCACAGTGGCTCACGCCTGTAATCTCAGCACTTTGGGAGGTCGAGGTGGGCAGAACATTTGAGGTCAGGAGTTTAAGACCAGCCTAGTCAACGTGGTGAAACCCTACCTTTAATAAAAATACAAAAATTAGCTGGGTGTGGTGGCACACAACTGTAGTTCCGGTTACTTGGGAGGCTGAAGCATGAGAATTGCTTGAACCTGGGAGATGGAGACTGCAGTGAGCCAAGATTGCACCACTGCACTCCAGCCTGGGTGACAGAGTGAGACTCCATCTCAAAAATAAATAAATAAAATAAAATAATAATTTTTTTAGAAGACCCTACTGTGGCACTGTAGTATGCCTTACAAGCATTGCATTGGAATTCTAAACTCTATTTTTACTCTCTGCCTCCCTCCTAGACTGGGGACCCTGTGCCAGCTGGAATCTCTCTCTCCCTCATTCTCTCCATCCCCATCTCACCACCCCCACTTTAGGAATGAAATGTTTGGGACATACAGTAAGTGTGTCATGAAACGCAGAGTAAAGGATCCCTTCAAGGCCCACGTGAGATATGATCTTACTTTGTGAAATCTTTCCTGATGCTCACCACCCCCACCCTCCTCATTGCCCCCTTAGAACTTTGCAACAGTTCCAGTGAAGTACTGAACACATCCTTAATTTTTTTTTTCTTTTTTGATACAGAGGCTCCCTCTGTCACCCAAGCGGGAGTACAATGGGGGAATCTTGGCTCACTGCAACCTTCACCTCCTGAGTTCAAGTGATTCTCCCTGCCTCGGCCTCCCTAGTAGCTGGGGTTACAGGCGCCTGCAACCATGTCCAGCTAATTTTTGTATTTTTAGTGGAGAGGGGGTTTCACCATGTTGGCCAGGCTGGTTTCAAACTTCTGACCTCAGGTGATCCGTCCTCCTTGGCCTCCCAAAGTGCCGGGATTGCAGGCGCGAGCCGCAGCGCCCGGTCACATCCTTACTTATTAACATGTCTACCCTCCCTTTCAACGGAACATCAAGGGTGGTAAATTCAGATGCCTACAGGGGCCAGGCAGGGTAAGTGCATGATTGTGGCAATAGATGAATTGACTCTCCCACAGTGTATAAGTATTCCTTTTTCTCTGCAGCCTTGCCAGCATCTGTTATTTTTTGACTTCTGAATATTAGCCATTCTGCCTGGTGTGAGATGGTATCTCACTGCGGGTTTGATTTGCATTTCTCTAATGATCAGTGGTACTGAGTTTTGTTCATATGCTTGCCGGTTGCATGTACGTACACTGGTAGGCAAAGGCTGCAGTGAGCCGAGATAGCGCCATTGCACTCCAGCCTGGGCAATAGAGGGGGACTCCATCTCAAATTAAACAAAAAAAGAAAAGAAAAAGAATATTTGTTGAATGAATGAATAAACCAAACAAATGAGAATGAATCAGATCAGCTTTTCTCGCTGGAGTCCATCTACGACTTAAAGTGTCATTGTTTGGCATAGCCAAGATGGGATTCCAGATGAAATGGAAGGTGCGCTTAGTTTTCTTTTTTATATCAGGTGATGGGTTTTAGTTTGTTTTTTTATTGCCTCACTACCCTAAATGACTCCCAGTGGCCCTGGGGCTTTCTGGGAAGGAGCTCGAATGTTTCTGAAACAGGCTAATTTCCACAGGTGGCTCAGCTGGGTTCATACACGAATCAGACGGAGGACTCACGACTAAGTGCTTAGACTCCAGATTTGTTGCACTGATATTAATATTTGTTGAATGAATGACAGCTGAGAGTACTACCACTGATAACAGTAGTAGTACTCTCAGCTGTCATTCATTCAACAAATATTCTTTTTCTTCTTCTTTTTTCTTTTTTTTTTTTTTTTTGCTTTGAGACGGAGTCTCCATCTGTTGCCTAGGCTGGAGTGCAATGGCGCAATCTTGGGTCACTGCAGCCTTCGCCGCTCGGTGTACTAGACTAGACTCTACTTGTGCAACCCCAATCAGCAGAGGAGGAAACTGATTGGGAAAGTGACCTACCCAAGGACACGTATTCTGGGAGGCCATCTCTCTTCCATCCACTGCTTTCTTTGGCTCTGCTCAGATGGGAGCCATATATACTCATCTTTCACCATTTCCAAGGCAGCGACTAGTCTTCGAAGGAACACCCAAGTATGTTATAAGCCTCCAGACCCATTGACAGCGTGGGCTGGCTATAGATTCTTGGACTAACACCAGGACTGCTACCCTGAAAGGGCTTCTCTAGAAACAGAGAATTGGGTTGAATACAAATATTCTACTACCAGAATCCCAGTAAGGGAATCTGGGGGATGTGAGTCAAGGAGAGGAATTGGCTCTGTCCTATTTTTGTATCACCAATAGCACCTAGCAAAAGGCTTTCTGTGTAATAGACACCAAGTACGTGTGTGTTGAGCAGTGCCTACTAAGTGCTGGGTATTGTTCTAAACAATGTTTCTCAGTATTATCCGGGTGCCCCTGGGCCCTTTCAGGGGAGCCTCAAGGTAAAAAAAAAAAAAGAGCTGTTATTTACTTTTTTCACTGTCATTCTCTCCTGGGTGTACAATGGAGCTTTCCAAAGGTGACTCGATGTTCAACAGCTTATAGAACCTGTGCCTGGCCAGGTGCGGTGGCTCACGCCTATAATCCCAGCACTTTAGGAGGCTGAGGCGGTGGTTCACCTGAGTTTATAAGTTCAAGACCAGCCTGGCCAACATGGTGAAACCCTGTCTCTACTAAAAATACGAAAATTAGCTGGACGTGGTGGCATGTGCCTGCAGTCCCAGCTACTTGGGAGGCTAAGGCAGGAGAGTTGCTTGAACCCAGGAGGCAGAGGTTGCAGGTCATTCTGTTTTTTTGAAAATTTTCTCTGTTTTAATTTCAAATATGGTAAATATCAACAGATATAACCCATTATAACAAGTTATTTTGAAATCTTCAATAATATTTGATAGCATAACATTTTTAAACCAAAAATGTTGAGATCCACTATTCTAGGAGATATAAGAAGCTAATAAGAATTATTTTTAAAAAAGAAAAGTTAGAGCAGAGTAAGAGGAATTGAAAGGGCCTGGGATAGGTGTGAGTGATGCGGGGAGGAGTAGCTAGCAGTATTAAACAGAGTGATAAGAGAAATAAACCTATAAATCAAATATCTGGCCCAGTGTAGTGGCTCACACCTGTAATCCCAGCACTTTAGGAGGCCGAAGTGGGAGGATCACCTGAGGTCTGGAATTTGAGACCAGCCTGACCAATACGGTGAAACCCTGTCTTTACTAAAAATATGAAAATTAGACAGGCATGGTGGTGGGCGCCTGTAATCCCAGCTACTTGGGAGGCTAAGTCAGGAGAATCGCTTGAACCTGGGAGGCAGAAGTTACAGTGAGCCAAGGTCGTGCCATTGCACTCCAACATGGGCAACAAGAGCCAAACTCTGTCTCAAAAAAAAAAAAAAAAATCCCTGTCACTTAAAATCCCCTCGTTTATCCTAAATTTAAAGGTTTTTATTGTGAATTGAATCTTAAGTGTATAAGAATCGATAGACCAGGAAGTCGAGATCAGCCTGGGCAACAAAGCAAGACCCCATTTCTACAAATTAAAACATAAATAAATAAGAAATAAAAGGGATGTGGTGGCTCACGCCTATAATCCCAGTATTTGGGGAGGCTAAGGCAGGCGGATCACCTGAGGTCAGAAATTCAAGACCAGCGTGGGGAGGTCTTGAACATAAGGAGGTCCCCCCGCCCTCTCTCTGTCTTTCTCTCTCTCTCTCTTTGAGATGGAGTTTCATTCTTGTTGCCTAGGCTGGAGTGCAACAGCGGGATCTCAGCTCACCACAACCTCCACCTCCCGGGTTTAAGCGATTCTTCTCCCTTAGCCTTCCAAGTAGCTGGGATTACAGGCATGTGCCACCACACCTAGCTAGTTTTGTATTTTTAGTAGAGATGGGGTTTCTCCATGTTGGTCAGGCTGGTCTTGAACTCCCGACCTCAGGTGATCTGCCCGCCTTGGCTTCCCAAACTGCTGGGATTACAGGCATGAGCCACTATGCCTAGACTTTTTTTTGTTTTTTTCTGAGACAGAGTCTCGCTCTGTCACCCAAGCTGGAGTGCAGTGGTGCCATCTCCCCTTGTAGTAGTAAGGGGCTCAAGTGATTCTCCTACCTCAGCCTCCTGGAGACCCTGTCTCTATACAAAAATAAAAATAAAAATATTTCCAGCACTTAAAAATTCTGCTATGAGCCCTCCAAGATAATATCACTTTCTGTTTCCAGAAGGGTAACCACATTCAGGTTTTAAAAATTAATTCACTGGCTGGGCACAGTGGCTCATGCCTGTAATCCCAGCACGTTGGGAGGCCAAGGCAGGCAGATCACCTGAGGTCAGGAGTTCAAGACCAGCCTGGACAACACAGTGAAGCCCCATCTCTACTAAAAATACAAAAATTAGCTTGGCATGATGGTGAGTGCCTGTAATCCCAGCTACTTGGGAGGCTGAGGCAGGAAAATCAAGGGAACCTGGGAGGCGGAGATTGCAGTGAGCTGATTTCGTGCCATCATACCTCCAGCCTGGGCAGCAAGGGTGAAACTTGGTTTCAAAAACAAAAAACAAACATAAAAAAATTATCCAGGTGTGGTGGCAGGTGCCCTAGTCCCAGCTACTAGGAAGGCTGAGGCAGGAGAATTGCGTGAACCTGGGAGGCAGAGGTTTCAGTGAACCAAGATTGTGCCATGGCACTCCAGCTCTGTGTCAAAAACCAAACCAAAACAAAACAAAACAAATTAAAAAAACTAATTTATATTTTTATAGAGAAAGAGTCTTGCTATATTGCCCGGGGTGGTCTTGAACTCCTGGCCTCCAGTGATCCTCCCATCTCAGCCTCTCAGAGTGCTAGGATTACAGGTGTGAGTCACTGCACCAGGCCCCTATTCTGATTTTTTAGTTAAACATTCCCTTGCGCTCCTGGGCAATTTTACCATCTATATGTGTATCCATATCTCGTTTAGTTTTAAAAAACCAAGAAGCAAACTCAAACCGTAGTAAAGAAAAGGCGATACTGCTACTACTAGATGAGGTTCCCCAGGAAAAAAAACAAGCAGAAAGTGTGGATGATGGTCTGGCTCCAGCTGTCTGCAAGAAGAGCTTCCAGGGAAGTCTGTGCATATGGGGGCCTCTGAAAGTGCTGCAGGGTGAGCCATGAACTGCAGTGCGGCAGAAAAACAGTCAAGGGGAGGAGCCTGCTCCATTTTTTGGTTGGTTTGTTTTGGCCTATCTTCAGGTCTCTGGAGCCGGCCAAAGCTGAAGACTGACATAGAGCTGAAATGCCTGCAGGGAGAATAGAAACTACTAGCACCTGGTCCAGGCAAGTCAGACCTGGAAAACAATTAGAACTCCACAACTCTGAGCATTTTTTTCTCTTTGCTTTTTTCTTTCTTTTCTCTCTTAGACGGAGTTTCGCTCTTGTTGCCCAGGCTGGAGTGCAGCAGCGCAATCTCAGCTCACTGCAACCTCCGCCTCCTGGGTTCAAGCCATTCGCCTGCCTCAGCCTCCTGAGTAGCCGGGATTCCAAGGCGCCCACCACCACGCCCAGTTAATTTTGTATTTTTGGCAGAGATGGGGTTTCTCCATGTTGGTGAGGCTGGAACTCCCGACCTCAGGTGGTCCGCCCGCCTCGGCCTCCCAAAGTCCTGGGAGTACAGGCGTGAGTCCCCTCGCACGGCCATCTCTGAGCATTTTCTTCCTCAGACTCGACCTAGGATCTTGGTGGTAACACCCAAACATGTCTGTGTATCTGCTGAGTCATAGGACTTCCTGGGGACTGGTTGGACTGGTTGCCCTCCCTCCACACTGGGGTATGACTGTCACTCTGTCAGGTAATAGATCTCTGGCTTACTGAACCCACATCTTCCCATTGCCTAACCTGTACTCTTTGTTTCAATGGAGCTTCTCCTCCTGTAGCTTGCTGACAAAGCCTGCATGGGAAGGTATTTTGAGATCTCAGATGTTTGGAAGTTTTTATGTCTAAACGTTTTCAAATATTCATACCTGGTTAATACTTGCACTGAAAACAGAATTTTACATTACAGATTACCGATCATTTTCATTCTGACCTTTGACAGCACTGGGTCATCGTCTGGCCCTCAGTGTTGCTATGAGAAGGCTGAAGCTATTCTGATTCTGTTTTTTCTTCTTTAGAAGCTTATAGAATCTTCCTTTTTCCCCTCAGCATTCTGAAATTTCAGTGACGTGTCTTAACATGGGTCTATCTTCATCCATCTTGCTTGGCACTTGTGAGGCTCCTTCAGTGTGGAAATTTGCATTCTGTAGAATTTCTTAAGTTGAGCATTAATGATTTCCTCCCCATTCTCTCTGTTCTCTTCTTCTGGAATCCCTATTATTCTGATGTTGGGTCTCCCAGACTGGATTCCCTCCCCTTCCCTTCTCCCTTCCCTTCTCCTTTCCCTTCCCTTCTCCCTTTCTTTTCTTCTCCCTTCCTTTCCCTTCTCCTTCTTTCCCTTCTCCCTTCTCTTCCCTTCTTCTCCCTTCCCTTCCCTCCCTGTCCTCTCCTCCCCTCCCCTCCCCTCCCTTCCCCTCCTCTTCCCTTTCCTTTTCTTTTGAGACAGGATCTCACTATGTTGCCCAGGCTAGTCTTGAACTCCTCGGCTCAAGTCATTCTCCCACCTTGGCCTCCCAAGATGTTAGGATTACAGGCGTGAGCCTCTGCACCGGCCTTCTTTCCTATTTTCTGTCTCTTTGTCGTTTTTTCTCTCATTTCTCTTCTTTCTTTTGCTTTTTGCTCTGTCACCCAAGCTGGAGTGCAGTGGCGAGATCATCTCACTGCAGCCTCGAACTCCTGGGCTCAAGTGATTTTCCTGTCTTAGTTTCCCAAGTAGCCAGTACTGCAGGTAAATCCATGCTTGGCTAACTTAAAATTATTATTATTATTTTTTTAGAGACAGGGCTTTTTTATGTTGCCCAAGCTGGTCTTGAACTCCTGAGCTCAAGTGACCCTCTCACCTCGGCCTCCCAAAGTGCTGGGATTATAGGTGCGAGCCAACATACCCGGCCCTTGCTCTAGTTTTTTTAATGGTTCCTCAACTTGAACTTCCAACTCTGTTACTGATTTTTAAAAATTTCAATGATCCTATCTTTAATTTCTAAAGCCCTTTCTAAATCTTTGAATGTTATTAAATGGAACCCTGTTTTTGTTCCAGTTTTGGGATGCAATAATGTGTTATCTCTCTGAAGACAAAATAATTTTTTTTTTAACTCAATGCATGGTGTTTGGTGTCTGTTTCTTTCTTTTTCTTTTTCCTTTTTTTTTTTTTTTTTTTTGTTTTGAGATGGAGTTTTGCTGTGTTGCCCAGGCTGGAGTGCAGTGGTACAATCTTAGCTCACTGCAACCTCCACCTCCCAGGTTCAAGTGATTCTCCTATCTCAGCCTCCCAAGTAGCTGGGATTACAGGCACACACCACCAAGCCTGGCTAATTTTTGTATGTTTAGTAGAGATGGGTTTCACCATGTTGGCCAGACTGGTCTCGAACTCCTGACCTCAGGTGATCCACCCGCCTCAAGCCTCCCAAAGTGCTGGGATTACAGGTGTGAGGCACCACGCCTGGTCTATGGTGTCTGTTTCTTCCTGTGCATTGATCCTATCTGATCCTGTCTGTTTCAGTCTCTCTTCTATGTTCAAAGTTTTCCTTGAATGTGAAATATTTCTCAGCTCTCTTCTCGATGAAAAGCTACCAAAGTTAGTTGGAAGCTTGAGCACCAGGCACCATCCACTCAAACTTCACGGCAGGGTGGTCTGGGTGGCCATTTGCTGGAAAACCCAGTCCAGTGTTCTTGTTTTTCGTTTAAGCCAGTCATCTTCCAGTCCTCTTTCTTGGGGGGGGGGGGGGGATGGTGACAAGAGTTCGATTGTCAGCGTCCCAGGAAACAAGCAGAGTGGCAGACCTGGAAGGCCACATTCACTATTAAGATACATTTGACTACTTTTTTTTTTTTTTGAAACGGAGTCTTGCTCTGTTGCCAGGTTGGAGTGCAGTGGCACGATCTCAGCTCACTGCAACCTCCAACTCCCAGGTTCAAGCGTTTCTCCTGCCTCAGCCTCCTGAGTAGCTGGGACAACAGATGCAGCCACCACACCTGGCTAATTTTTGTATTTTTAGTAGAGAACAGGTTTCACCATGTTGCCCAGGATGGTCTCTATCTCTTGACCTCATGATCCGCCCACCTTGGCCTCCCAAAGTGCTGGGATTACAGGCATGAGCCATTGTGCCTGGCTAGTCTCGCTCTCTCGCCCAGGCTGGAGTGCAGGGACCATCTCAGCTCACTGCAACCTCTGCCTCCCACGTTCAAGTGATTTTTCTGCCTCAGCCTCCCGAGTAGCTGGGATTACAGGAGTGTGCCACCACCGTCCAGCTAATTTTTGTATTTTTAGTAGAGTCGGGGTTTTACCGTGTTAGCCAGATAGGTCTCGAACTCCTGACCTCAAGTGATCTGCCCGCCTCGGTCTCCCAAAGTGCTGGGATTACAGTCGTGAGCCACCGTGCCCGGCCCATTTGACTTCTTTATCCCTGTTTTTCTGAGCAATACTCATGTCCTCAATATGCCTGGCGTCCCCTGATTCAGATCAGCTCTGTTTTACCGTCTTCTGAGAATAATCTTCCAGACTTCCAGTGTAGGGATGTGGGGGTGTGCGGCGGGAGGGGATCTAGGGATCTAAGAGCTTCCTAAATAGCTCCCCCAACCAGCTTTTCTTATTTTAGCACCATCCCCACCCCCTTCACTCGCAGAGGGACCCGGCGCTGCCAGCCCTCTGTCTTTGCCAGAGTCTGCCGTGTCAATCGCATCCATGCTCAGCCTTCCCACGGCTGCTTGGGACTTGCTTGTCAGACTTTCCCAGGCCTTGACAACCAGTGACCCCCGTCCCTCCCCTCTTGAGCTTTCCCATCCTGCTTTCCTCAACATTGTGGGTTTATGTCTTTTAAAAAAAGAATTCCTCTTCCAGAAGTTCTAGTGAGGTTTCAGGAGGCAGGAAAATTAGATGCATATGTGCAATCTGTCGTTGTAACCTGAACTCTACCCTGCAATTCTGAAATCCAATCTGCTCCTTAAAATTTGGTGTGGGACTTTCCCATAGAGTTATGGGAATTCATAAGCTCAACTTATGCCACAGACTTTGTGGCATGTGACCACACACCAGGCACTGTGCTAGAATCTGGGATACAGATGTGTTGAGGGCACGGTACCTTCCTAACAGATATCAGCTAAGCAGAAGAAGTGAACATATTCAAGGGAATAGAATACAAGCCCACAATTCCTCACCCAAATCCTTGGGAGTCATATAGGTTTTAGATTGCAGAATTTATCAGATTTTAGAAAGGTAATATGGGGCATACATATATCATGATTCTCATGGCACTCCAGGGAGGCCAAAGCAACACCTTAGTATCAAACACAATATTGCTGCAGTGAAATGTATGGATATTCACACTAAATTCGATTTTTTTTTTTTTTTTTTGAGACAGAGTCTCACTCTGTCGCCCAGGTTGGAGTGCAATAGTATGATCTTGGCTCACTGCAACCTCCGCCTCCCGGGTTCAAGCGATTCTCCTGCCTCGGCCTCCTGAGTAGCTGGGATTACAAGCGCGTGCCACCGGGCTTGGCTAATTTTTGTATTTTTAGTAGAGATGGGGTTTCATCATCTTGGCCAGGCTGATCTCGAACTCCTGACCTCATGATACATCCGCCTCGGCCTCCCAAAGTGCTGAGATTACAGGCGTAAACCACCGCGCCTGGCCTAAACAAGATTTTTTTTAGAAAAGATGATAAATAACTTCACAGCCATTTAGGACAAGCTTGAAAACTGAATATGTTAATAAATGAGGTCCAGTTTTCCGTTTGGGGATTTCTGAGTTGTCGATAAGGCCCTGTGAACCGGAATGTCTTAGTCTGTCTGGCTGCTATCACAAAATCCCTTAGACTGCATAATTTATAAATAATAGAAACTCATTTCTCATAGTTCTGTAGGCTGGGAAGTCCAAGATAGAGGCACTGGCAGATTTGGTGTCTGGTAAGGGCCTGTTCCCTGCTCCATAGATGGTACCTTGTGGCTACATCGTCACATGGGGGAAGGGGAAGACAGCTTTCTGGAAATAAATTTTTTAAAAATTTAGGCTAAAAATTTTTTTATTGAATTATTATTATTTTTTTTAAGAGACAGGGTCTTGTTATGTTGCCCAGGCTGGTTTCAAACTCCTGGGCTCAAGTGATCCTCCCTACTTAGCCTCCCAAAGTGTTAGGATTACCGGCATAAGCCACTGTACCTAGCCTTGAACCTCTTTTATGAGGTCACTAATACCGTTCATGAGAGCGCCGACCTCGTGACTTAATCCCCTCCTAAAGACACCACCTCTTCATACTACCACACTGGTAACTAAGTCTCAATATATGCATTTTGGGAGAATTACATTCAGACCACAGAACTCTACAATATATTTAAGTTTTTTTGGTTTTTTTTTTAGACAGAGTCTTGCTCCGTTGCCCAGGCTGGAGTGCAGTGGCACGATCTCAGCTCACTGCAACCTCTGCCTCCCAGATTCAAGTGATTCCCCTGCTTCAGCCTCCTGAGTACCTGGAATTACAGGTGTGCGCCACCATGCCCAGCTAATTTTTATATTTTTAGTAGAGACAGGGTTTCACCACATTGGTCAGGCTGGTCTCGAGCTCCTGACCTTGTGATCTGCCCGCCTTGGCCTCTCAAAGTGCTGAGATTACAGGCGTGAGCCACCACTCCAGGCCTGTATTAAGTTTTATAAATGAGGGTTGTACAAGATACTATAAAGGTATACTGAAGGGAAAGGGGAGGCCTCACAGAGGAAGTTATATTTGAATTAGATTTTGATGACTGAATAGGAGCTCACCAGAAGGGAACAGGAGTTCTGGGCAGAGTGAACAGCTCAAGCCAAGGCCTATTGTATTGCTCCATTTTCACACCGCTGATAAAGACACACCGGAGACTGGACAAGTTACAAAAGAAAGGGGTGGCCGGGTGCGGTGACTCACACTTGTAGTTCCAGCACTTTGGGAGGCCGAGGCAGGTGGATCACCTGAGGTCAGGAGTTCAAAACCAGCCCAATAGGGTGAAACCCCGTCTCTACTAAAAAATACAAAATTAACTGGGCATGGTGGCATATGCCTGTAATCCCAACTACTTGGGAGGCTGAGGCAAGAGGATCACTTGAACCTGGGAGGCGGAGGTTGCAGTGAGCCAAAATCACACCATTGTACTCCAGCCTGGGCAACAAGAGTGAAACTCTGTCTCAAAACAAAAAAAGGAAGGAAGAAAGAAAGGAAGGAAGGGAAGGAGGAAGGGAGGGAGGGAGGGAGGGAAGAAAGAGGTTTAATGACTTACAGTTCCACTGGTTGGGGAAGCTTCACAATCATGGCGGAAGGCAAGAAGCAAGTCACTGCTTACATGAATGGCAGCAGGCAAAACGAAAAACAACAACAACAAAAAACAGCTTATACAGAGGAACTCCTGTTTTTTAAAACAATCAGATCTCTTGAGACCCATTCACTATCACAAGAACAGCACGGGAAAGACCCACCCCCATGATTCAATCATCTCTCACTGGGTTCCTTCCACAACACATGGGAATTATGGGAGCTACGAGATGAGATTTGGGTGGGGACACAGGGCCAGACCTTATCACCCAGAGGTTGGAAGCATGAAAGAATCTCACTTCTTGCTGGGCATGGTGGCTCACGCCTGTAATCCCAGCACTTTGGGAGGCTGAGGCGGGCGGATCACCTGAGTTCGGAGTTCAAGACCAGCCTGACCAACATGGAGAAACCCCATCTCTACTAAAAATTCAAAAAAATTAGCTGGCCATGGTGGCGCATGCCTGTAATCCCAGCTACTCAGGAGGCTGAGGCAGGAGAATCACTTGAACCTGGGAGGCAGAGGTTGTGGTGAGCTGAGATCGCACCATTGCACTCCAGCCTGAGCAACAGAAGCGAAACTCTGTCTCAAAATAAATAAATAAAAATTTAAAAAGAATGTCACTTCTTGAGCAATGAGGCAGCTTGGTTCTGGTTCTAGAGCCAGGTCTCTTTCTCTGCAGAATGAGTCCGTTCTTCCCAGCTGAAGCATGGGCTTCAGTAGAGATAGAATGGTCTGAGAGAACGGGCTGGCAAGGTTGGCAGGGGCAGGTCATGGAGAGCTATCTGGGCCACACCAAGAAGTTTGGTGCGTGTAAGGCATCATTTCTCAAAGCGTGGTCTCCAAATCCTCTCAAGAAGTCCAAGAGGTCAAAATCATTTTTGCAATAATGCTAACACATTATTTGCTCTTTTTACTTTGTTGACATTTGTAATGATGGTGCCAGAGCAATACTGAGCGGGGCCAGGTGCAGTGGCTCACACTTATAATCCCGGCACTTTGGGAGGCCGAGGCAGGTGGATCGCTTGAGTCAGGAGTTTGAGAACAGCCTGACCAACATGGTGAAACCTCGTCTCTACTAAAAATGCAAAAATTAGCCCAGTGTGGTGGCAAGTGCCTGTAATTTCAGCTACTCAGGAGGCTGAAGCAGGAGAATTGCGTGAATCTGGGAGGTGGAGGTTTCAGAGAGCCGAGATTCCCACCACTGCATAAGACTCCACCTCACAAGCAAGCAAGCAAACAAAAAACCCACAAATAACTAGAGGGATGCACTAGTTGACTTATTGGCCTGAACTTCCTGCCTAAACATTTCAAGATTCTTTGACAGTCTCTGTTTTAGGCATCAAATTTGCACACTGTTGATGTGCAGAAACTTTCTGTTGTTTCACATGAAACTGAGTTTTGGGTTGGGCTTGGTGGCTTGGGCCTGAATCCCAGCACTTTGGGAGGCCAAGGTGGGCAGATCCCTTGAAGTCAGGAGTTCGAGACCAGTCTGGCCAACATGGTGAAACCCTGTCTCCACTAAAAGTACAAAACTTAGCCAGATGTGGTGGTGGGTGCCTGTAACCCCAGCTACTTGGGAGGCTGAGGCAGGAGAATCCCTTGAACCCAGGAGGCGGAGGCTGCAGTGAGCCGAGATCATGCCATTGCATGATCATTGGTCTTGCCTGGAGGACAAGAGCGAGACTTAGTCTTAAAAAAGAAAAAGGGGCTGGACACAGTGTCTAATGCCTATAATCCCAGAGATTTGGGAGGCCAATGCGGGCGGATCACAAGGTCAAAAGATCGAGACCATCCTGGCCAGCATGGTGAAACCCCGTCTCTACTAAAAATACAAAAATTAGCAGGGCACGGTGGCGTGTGCCTGCAGTCCCAACTACTCAGGAGGCTGAGGCAGGAGAATCGCTTGAACCCTGGAGGTGGAGGTTACAGTGAGCTGATACCACACCACTGCACTCCAGCCTAGGTGACAGAGTGAGACTCTGTCTCAAAAAAAAAAAGAAAAAAGAAAAAAAAATCTGGTAATATCAGTGGTAACATTTGGTAACATTAATTAATGAGATTTTTCAACTAATAAAATTTCTCAACATTCAACAGTGTAATGAAATACAGCAATGTTTGGAAGCTGTGATTAAATTAGTGAATCAATATCTTCCACGAGATCAATGCATGATACTGTCAAATCATCCATGGATGAAATATCTATTAAAAATGCAAGACAGATCAATGGATTTTAATGTAACAGAGTAAGAAAAGTCTTTGTATATTGAAATCTTATCCCACATTGCAACTAACCTTTAAGAAGCTATCACTTGAACGATCACGAGTTGAGTTTTGGTGTAGAATTAAAGAAGACAATTAACTGAGAGTCTATAAAAATAGTCCTCATTTGGCCGGGTACGGTGGCTCTCGCCTGTAATCCCAGCACTTTGGGAGGCCGAGGCAGCTGGAGCACGAGGTCAGGAGTTGAAGACCAGCCTGGTCAACAGGTGAAACCCCGTCTCCACTAAAAATACCAAAATTAGCTGGGTGCGGTGGCAGGTGCCTGTAATTCCAGCTACTCGGGAGGCTGAGGCAGAGAATTGCTTGAACCTGGGAGGCGGAGGTTGCAGTGAGCTGAGATTGCGCTACTGCACTCCAGCCTGGGCAACAGAGCGAGACTCTGTCTCAAAAAAAATAGTCCTCATTTTACCCCAAGTACATATTTGTGTGAAGTCCAATCTTCTCATAAACTTCAACCGAAACAATAAATTGCAACAGTGGACTGCAGAAGCAAAGATGAGAATTGAGATGTTTTCTGTTTAAGCCAAGCAACAAAAAGACTTCCAAAGCTGTAAAACAAAGCCATGTTGCTCACTAATTATTTTTGTCTTGGAAGATTTAGCATTTTTTCCCAAAAATATTTACATGTAATGGGCTTACTATTTTATTTTATTTTATTTATTTATTTGTTTATTTTGAGATGGAGTCTTGTTATACCACCCAGGCTGGAGTGCAGTGGCACAATCTCAGTTCACTGCAACCTCTGCCTCCTGGGTTCAAGCAATTCTCCTGTTTCAACCTCCCAAGTAGCTGGGACTACAGGTGCCCACCACCATGCCTGGCTAATTTTTGTATTTTTAGTAGAGACGGGGCTTCATCCTGTTGGCCAGGCTGGTCTCGAACTCCTGACCTCAAGTGATCCATCTGCCTTGGCCTCCCAAAGGGCTGGGATTACAGGCATGAGCCACCACACCTGCTCTTCAATAACTTTTATAGCTGTAAAGGGGTCCTGAGACCAAAAAGTTTGAAAACCGTTGCTACAATGAGCTACAATGAAAGAAAATTCAGTGTCAGATTTGAACAAGAGGAGGGATTTTATTCTAGAAAGATCCTTCTAAAGGCAGTATGGAAGCAAGGCCAGAGTGGAACCAGGTTGCAGGCAGGTGCCCCAGTCAGGCAATGAGACATAAGAATGGAAGTGGGCTGGATGCAGTGGCTCATGCCTGTAATCCCAACACTTTGGGAGGCCGAGGAAGGAGGATCGCTTGAGCCCAGAGAAGTTCAAGACCAGCCTGGGCATCATGACGAAACCCCATCTCTACAAAAAATACAAAAATTAGCCTGACATGGTGGTACACACCTGTAGTCCCAGCTACTGCGGAAGCTGAGTTGGAGGATTAGTTAAGGCCGGGAGGTTGAGGCTGCAGTGAGCCAAAATCACATCACTGAACTCCAGCCTAGGTGTCAGAGCAAGACCCTGTCTCCAGGAAAAAAAAAAAAAAGAATGGAAGTGGTAATGAGGATGGGAGAGGAGAGGATTCTTGCAAGGAACATTCTCTAAGTAGAAATGACAGGACATGTTGGCTATCTGCCCACACTTACCCAGTCGTTGCTCCTCCCCATAGCAGTATCAGTTTCATCTAAATTCCTTGTAGTCTTGGCTGTCCTGTCTAATGGGCCTCAAGCTTAATGTGTCCCAAAACGGATTCTTGATTTCCCTCAATCTAAACTTATTCCTAGAGTCTTCCTCATCTTACAAATAAATACACATATAGCAACGCCATTCTTCCAGTTGCTTAGGCCAAAAACCATGGAGGCATTAAATCCAGCAGCCAGTCCTGTCAGCCCCATCTTTTCTTTTTCTTTTTTTTTTTTTTTTTTGTCCTTTTTTGAGACATAGTCTCGCTCTGTCGCCAGGCTGGAGTACAGTGGCACGATCTCGGCTCAGTGCAACCTCCACCTCCCGGGTTCACGCAATTCTCCTGCCTCAGCCTCCTGGGTAGCTGAGACCACAGGCGTGCACCACCATGCCCGCCTAATTTTTGTATTTTTATTAGAGACGGGATTTCGCCATGCTGGCCAGGCTGCTCTCCAACTCCTGACCTCAAGGGAGATCCGCCCACCTCCGCCTCTCAAAGTGCTGGGATTACAGATGTGAGCCACTGCGCCCGGCCTAGTCCACATTCTTAACCACTCTGCCATGATACTTGGATCTGGGAGCACCCTGAACAGCTAGTATAAAGGGGTTGGACAATGAACTCTAAGATGCTTCCAGTTCTATGGGTCTGTGAGCTTGAGATTCTACCTACTTAGAATATTCATTGATTGCTTGAATATTCATTGTTACTTAGAATATTCCCTGTTACTTGAATTAGTTAGCTAATTCATTTCTTCAACACATATTTATTAGCTATTCGTTGCACGCTAGGTTCTGTGCTAGACACTTCTCACATATTTTCTTTAATCCTGAGGAGTAGGAAGTCCATCTTATAGATGAGGAATCTGAGGCTTATAGAACTTAAGAATTCATCCAGGGTTCCCCATATTAGCAGGAACAAGATTCCAGCGCTGGTCTCACGTCTGCTTGTTTTCAAAACTCAAGCTCCTCCCCTAACCCTCGCCTGCTTCTCTTCCAGCTTGCAGGGAGCCTAGCTGCACGAAGTTTCAGTGAACTCATAGAGAGGCCTGCAGGGGCAGGGGACAAGGGGCTGCGTCTTCACCTCTGAGGCAGGATTTCAGAGTCTGAGGGCATCAGCTTGGTCCAGAAACCCTGGCTGGCAAATTAGTAAAGGGGCAAGAATTCACAAACCCTCACGAGTTTTGTGAATATTTTTGGTCCTGATCCTTTCCTTTCCCGCCAGCCGGCTGTGGCCAGGGTCAACCACTGCGACAAATATCATGCCACATCAGCAGAGAAGCCAGGCCAGGATCCCCAGATATTTTGACAGCAGGAGACTTTCACCATCGGACTGCTTTCCAATCAGGGAGCACTGAGGCTAATTAAAGCTCCCTCTGCTGCATCAGGGAGAAGGGAGACAGGCACCAACAAATCTAAAGACAGGCTTGTCCGGGAATCAAGCGAGGGAGGCGCAGGAAGAAGCCTGGCTCGGAGGAGCTCACAGCGGGGCCTGCAGGCAGGACCCAGTCACGTGACTGGTGTCCCTCCGGCTGGCCGCGCAAATGGAGTCACAGCCCTAGCAATACCCTGGATTGCAAACTCTCGAGGTCTCCGCCCATCTCATGGCAGGAAATCAGTGTTTTCCTAGAGTTTTCCAAGAACGCCCAGGGGCGCGGACACGGGCCTGAGTCCCGCCGCCCCCTGCTCTCCAGCGGCCCGAGCAGCAGTTCGGTGGCGCCCCCTGGAGGCCGCCTTCCTGGCGCCGTCCCCTCTCCCCTCGGGTGTGAAGGCCGTGGCGCGCCTCCCTCCCGGCTGAGCGCTGTGGGAGCCCAGGACGTGCCTATTAAAGGTATCGTTTGAAGTGAGAGGGACAAGAAAACGTCTTACCTTTATGCGACTCTCTGGCCTCCAGCAAAACTGCCAGGGTCCTCCCCAATGATCGCAGTTTCTCCTTCCCTGCAGGTTCCCCTGACGTCCTCTAGGGGGCGCGCGCGTATGGCCAGGACGACTTTGGGGTCCGCAGCCTACGTGCTGTGCGTGGGCTCTTCTTCAGGCCACCCCGCTTGCCTAGCGATGCGCAGAGGGGCAGGGAAATTACACAGCCTCCCTTACAGGTGGAGATCTGAGGGCAGAGATCTCAATGACCCCGGAAGACCCCTGCACCCAGAATGGAGCGGGAGCAGGATGACAGAGAATATTGCTTGACTGATACCTGCCAGCCACTGTTCTAAGCCCTTTTCCCCTGTTCTTGCTGATTTGTTCCTCACAACAACCATATGAAGTGGAGACTATGATTATCCCCGTTGCACAGTAAGTAAGGAAACTAAGGCAAAAAGACGTTAGTTAGGTAACTTGGTGATGTCTCCCCGCTAGGGATGGCAGAGGAGAATAGAAACGCAGGCCATGTGGCCGGGTGCAGTGGCTGACGCCTTTAATCCCAGCATTTAGGGAGGTCGAGGCGGGTGGATCACCTGAGGTCGGGAGTTTGAGACCAGCCTGGCCATCATGGTGAAACCCCATCTCTACTAAAAATACTAAAATTAGTCGTGGTGGGCCCCTGTAATCTCAGCTACTCGGGAGGCTGAGGAGGAGAATCGCTGGAACCCGAAGGCACAGGTGGCAGTGAGCCGAAATCACGCCACTGCGCTTCAGCCTGAGCGACAGAACGGGACTCTGTCTCAAAAACAAACACAAAACAAAACAAAACCAAAAACCAACACAGGCCACCCAGTGGTGGTCCCTCTGCTCCTCCCCACCCCCGCACTGTGCTTGTTCGTGAGGTGGTGGGGGTGTGGAGTGGGGCACATCAGAGATTTCGAATTGCCCATGGTCTGTTTTGCTTCAGTTTTATGTGTCAACTTGGCTACACTATGGTCTCCTGTTATTCGATCAAACACTAATCTAGTTTTTCCTTTTATTAAAAAAAAAAATTAAGTAAACAAATCCTGGCTATTTTTTTGTAGAGACGGGGTTTTGCCATGTTGCCCAGGTTGGCCTCAAGCCCCTGGGCTCAAGTGATCTGCCACCATGCTTAGCCTCAAACAGTAATCTAGATGTTGCTTGAAGGTATTGTGTAGATGTGATTGGTCTATAATTAGTTTACTTTAAGTAAGGGAGATTATCCCAGATAATCTGGGTGGGTCTGAAAGACTTTATGAGTAGAACTGAGGTGCCCTTGAAGAGGAAGAAATTCTGCCAGCCGACAGCAGTTTCAGCTTGTGCTGGAGAGTTCCAGCCTTCCTGACAATCAGCCCTACAAATTTAGGATTGCCTAGCCAGCCCTGTGAGTATAAACCAATTCCTTGCAATAATCACACCTCCACCCTAACCCTGCCTCCCCATATATATATATATATATATATATATATATATATATATATATATACACACACACACACACACATATAGAGAGAGAGGGAGAGAGAATATAAAAGTCATGTGTATATATCATGTATCTCCTACTGGTTCTGTCTCTTTAATTTCTGTAGTTGAACCCTGACTGATGCAATGACCAAATAACAGGCAGATACCCGAGGGGGCGTTTATGACACCTCTCCTAGGATTTAGCTCAATCTGAGTCCCTTGTGAGTCCCACCAATGGCTATCTGCAACCCTGAGGACAGTGGGAAAATCCCAAACTGACTGAGGTTACATTTCCATCATCAACAGGAATGGAAAATCAATAAAGAAATTTAGTTTAGATATTGAAAAATGAAGAAAGTCACTTTTTTTTGCACTATCAAATTTATGGGCTAAGATTCACACCTCATTTTAACAGCCTACATCTATTTCTGGGTGCACCAGAAGGACAGAGCCACAGTAACACTGACCAAACCACAGTAATGGCAGCAATAGTTGCTACAAAATATTTGCAAATAATCAGATAATATATCTGATTAGGGTTTTGTATCCAGAATATATAAAGAGCTCTTATTGCAACAACAAATAGAAAACAGATCAATTTAAGGGCCGGGGTGGCTCACCCCTGTAATACCAGTACTTTGGGAGACTAAGGCAGGCGGATCACGAGGCAAGGAGATCAAGACCATCCTGGCTAACACAGTAAAACCCCATCTCTACTAAAAATACAAAAAATTAGGCTGGCATGGTGGCACTCGCCTGTAGTCCTAGCTACTCAGAAGGCTGAAGCAGGAGAATCGCTTGAACCCAGGAGGCAGAGGTTGCAGTGAGCTGAGATCACGCCACTATACTCCAGCCTGGGTGACAGAGCAAGACTTCATCTTGAAAAAAAAGAAAAGATGAATTTAAAAATGGGCAAAGGCAGCCCAAGCACGGTTGCTCACACCTGTAATCCCAGCACTTTGGGGGGCCGAAGTGGGTGGATCACCTGAGGTCAGGAGTTTGAGATCAGCCTGGCCAACATGGCAAAACTCTGTCTCTACTAAAAATACAAAATTGAGCTGGGCGTGGTGGTGGGCAAATGTAATCCCAGCTACTCGGAGGCTGAGACAGGAGAATCACTTGAACCTGGGAGATGGAAGTTGCAGTGAGCCCAGATCGCATCATGGTACTCCAGCCTGGGCAACAAGAGCAAGACTCTGTCTCAAAATAAAATAAAATAAGCAAAGGTCTTGAATATCCAAAGAAGATAAACAAATGGCCAATAAGCAAACAATACCTTCAAGCACAAAAGACGCTCACCATAATCAGTCATCAAGGAGAAGGGAAATCAGAACCACAGTGGGACTCACTTCACATCCACTGGGATGGCTATAGTCCTTACAGTAAGAGAATGCAGGTGGCGGGTATTGTGCTTTACTTGTATTATTTTCATTTTTTTGAGACGGAGTCTCGCACTGTCACCTGGGCTGGTGCACAGTGGGGTGTGATCTCTGCTCGCTGCAACCTCCGCCTCCCGGGTTCAAGCGATTCTTCGGCCTCAGCCTCCCGAGTAGCTGGGACTACAGGCATGTGCAACCACGTCCAGCTAATCTTTTGTAGTTTCAGTAGAGATGATGCTTTACCATGTTGGCCAGACTGGTCTCGAACTCCTTGACCTCAGGTGATCCACCTGCCTCGGCCTCCCAAAGTACTGGGATTACAGGCATGAACCACTGTGCCCAGCCCATTCCTTTATTTTTAAATTTTGTTTATTTATTTATTTAGATACAAAATCTAGCTCTGTAGCCCAGGCTAGAGTGCAGTGGTATGATCACAGCTCACTGCAGACTCTACCTCTTGGGCTCAAACAATTCTCCCACTTCAGCCTCCTAAGTAGTTGGGACTATGGGTGCATGCTACCATGCCCAGCTAATTTTATATACATATATATACGTATTTATTTATTTATTTATTTATTTATTTAATTTTTTAGAGACAGGGTTTCGTCATGTTGCTCAGGCTGGCCTCAAGTGATCCTTCTATCTCCTTCTACCTTGGCCTTTCAAAGTGGTAGGATTACTGGCGTGAGCCACTGCGCCAGGCCCAAAACAGTTACTGATTTCCATAGTAACCACCATTTAGCATTCCAACCAGTACTATGCAAGGGTTTCAGTCTCTCCACATCTCACCAGTACTGATTATTTTCTGGTTTTTGGATTATAGTCATCCCAGTGGATGGGAAGTGACATCTCATTGTGGTTTTGATTTGCATTTCCTTAATGACTAAGTATATTGAGCATCTTTTCATGTGCTTATTGGCCATTTGTTTATCTTCTTTGTTTTTGTCTTTTGGGACAGAGTCTTGCTCTGTCACCCTGGCTGGAGTGCAGCTGCGTGATCTCAGCTCACTGCAACCTCCACCTTCTGGGTTCAAGCAATTCTCCTGCCTCAGCCTCCCAAGTAGCTGGGATTACAGGTGCTGCCCACCACACCTGGCTAATTTATTGTGTTTTTAGTAGAGATGGGGTTTCACCATGTTGGCCAGGCTGGTCTGGAACTCCTGACCTCAAGTGATCCACCCACCTCAGCCTCCCAAAGTGCAGGGATTACAGGTGTGAGCCACCATGCTGAGCCAAGTGTGTCTTTATTAGCAGTATAAGAACAGACTAATACAGATGGGCCTTGTGACTGCTTTGGTTAATTGAATACGGCATAAGTGATGCTGTATGGTTTCAAGGTCCAAGTCTTAAGAGACTGTCTGTTTCCATTTTTGGTTTCTTGGAACATTCAATCTTGAAACTAAGCTTCCTTGCCAGAAGGAAACTCAAGTATCCTTGAGGAGAAGTCCACGTGGCGAGGAACTGAGGCCCTTAGTAGGTAGTCCCAGCCGACAGCCTACCTCAACTCACCCGTCATGTGAGTAAACCATCCTAAAAGTAGCATTCCAGTTCCAGTTAGGCCACCCCAGCTGACGCTGCACAGAGCAGAGATGTGCTGCCCCATGGAGCCCTGCCAAAATCATAATTTCGGGAATAAAATACATGGTGATTGTTGTAACAAGCCGCTGAGTTTTAAGGTAGAGTGTAAAACAGCACTAGATGGTCACAACCATGTTGAGTAAATATTTGTTGACTGCCTATTGTTGAGAATCTGTGGTTGTTGGAGGGATAGAGGTAACACACATTATCCCATTTAATCTTCTCAACAATTCTGTTGATGAGCCAACTTGCCCAAGATCATACAGCTAGTAAGTGGTAGAGCTGGGATCAGACCTCAGGTCTTTCTGATGTCAGAACTAGATTTCCGTCTCTATTTTCACCATACTATGTCACCTGTCCCCAGAGAACTAGAATCCCGAGTAGCTGGGATTACAGGCACATGTCACCACACCCAGCTAATTTTTGTGTTTTTAGCAGAGATCGGGTTTCTTCATGTTGGCCAGGCTGGTCTTGAACTCCTGACCTCAGGTGATCCACCCACCTTGGCCTCCCAAAGTGCTGGGATTACAGGCATGAGCCACTTCACCCGGCCAACTAGGAAGTCAGCTAGGCTGCACATGGCCTCTCTATGTATCTCTTCACATGGGTAAATTTGGGCTTCCTTGCAGCATGGTGGCTCTGTGAGTGTCCCAAGAGAGCAAGGTGGAAATACATGGCATTTTTACAACCCAGAAGTCAGAAGCCTCAGAAGTCACAGTTTTTCTTCTGCCTTTAGGTAGTCATGAATATCTTCCCCGGCTCAAGCAGAGAAAAAGACATAGATTAAATGGTAGATATTTGGTATCCATTGTTTATAAATATGACCTGCTACAATGTATCTCTTTGACATATTCGAAGAAAATACAGATCTCACATCCAGATCTTTATTGTGCAATCTTGCTAGACAGGGTGGACAGTTGTGATGGGGATTAAATTTGTAATACTCAGCAACACTTCCTTAAATTATCTTTCTTGGGGTTTGGATGGAGATGGTAGACTGAGCACATGCTTTTACTACTACTTTCTTTTGTTTTTGTTTTTTTTGTTTTTTTTTTTTTGAGACACAGTCTCACTCTGTCACCCAGGCTGGAGTGCAATGGCACGATCTCGGCTCACTGCAACCTCTGCCTCCTGGGTTCAAGTGATTTTCCTGCCTCAGCCTCCCGAGCAGCTGGGACTACAGGCATGTGCCACCACACTTGGCTAATTTTTTGTATTTTTAGTAGAGACAGGGTTTCACTGTGTTAGCCAGGATGGTTTCGATCTGCTGACCTTGTCATCTGTCTGCCTCGGCCTCCCAAAATGCTAGGATTACAGGCGTGTGCCACCGTGCCTGGCCACTTTTACCACTACTTTTATTTCCCATCCCTAGCAATGACAGAAAAGAAATGTTTTAAAATACAGACTCATAACAGGGCTGGAAAACTGAAGATGTTAGTGGACCACTAATGTTGAAGAATCGCTGAAGGACGGGAAGCTTCAATTTGTTGAAGAGTCAATTTGTTAGAGAGAAGCACACACACACACACACACACACACACACACACACACACAGCTCAAAACATGCGCAGAAGGGGACAGCTGTGAATAACAGGAATTTTTCTGGGAGTTTCCCAACTTAGAGGCAATGAATCTGAAGAGCAAGACGAGACTTTGACGTTATCGTGAGGGTAGTTGTTTGAGTACCCGCGTTTAGAACAAGACAGGTTAACCCTTTCTTTATCCATTTTGCCAAGCAGTAAGCAGCAATGGTAATTGGCCCCAGACCAGAGCTGTGTGTCTTGGACTTGGGTGGGAAAAGCAAGATATAGGACAATATGGGATAGTGTCCTAGGCAGCTGGTGGAACCCAGGAATAACAGAAGGCCCCCTCATCTCAAAAGACAGCTTCTATATCATATTCCCACAGTTTTTCTTTTCACCATCACTCGCCCCAGTCATGCGACAAACTTCCCTCAAGACGATAAAAGCAAAACCATTTTTTAAAAAAAGCTGGCCAGGTGCGGTGGCTCACACCTGTAATCCCAGCACTTTGGGAGGCTGAGGTGAGTGGATCATAAGGTCAGGCGTTCGAGACCAGCTCGGCTAACATGGCGAAACCCCATCTCCACTAAAAATACAAAAAAATTAGCCAGGCGTGGTTGCGGGCACCTGTAATCCCAGCTACTTGGGAGGCTGAGGCAGGAGAATTGCTTGAATCCAGGGGGTGGATGTAGTAGTGAGCCGAGATCGCGCCACTGCACTCCAGCCTGGGAGACAGAGCAAGACTCCATCTCAAAAACAAAAAAAAGAAAAGGTCCAAGCTCTACAGAAGCTGCACTAGCATTTAAGGAAATAGAAAGTTTGATAGAAGTTGTTCAGTGTGCCCAGAAATACAAGATCATAGAGCGTCCATGAAATAAGACATAATAGACACCCTGCCCAACTCCCCTTGGTCTCTCTGTTTTGGTTCATAGTGACCTGATTCCAACGGCCAGTACCTGCATTTCTTTTCCTGAGATATTCCCCCTCCTGGTCCTCTTGTTATCTAGGGCCAATTAGTGTGGCATGGCTGAAGTGCTGAGGAATTAGCATTCTCTATCCCGGAAGCAGCCCTCAACCAATGACCAGTGGGATCTCGTAGGAATACCCCAGTTCCTGACCCCTGGCGTGGAACGACCCTGAACAGGTGTTGTACACTGGCTTCCAGAGTTCCCAGCATGCTGAACCATGGAGAATGATTGACAACACATCCTTCATTGGCTGCTTCCCTTCTCCATCTTACTTCCTTACTCCCTTACAGGAGGCTCCTGGCATCATCTCCCGCATGCGCTCATATTGCTTTTAGGGATTTGCTTATTGGAGAACCCAAGCTAAGCCAAACAGTCAGCTATGAAAGCAAGAGTCAGCTATGAAAAAGAAAGCAGGTGATGGACTGAAAAACATAATGAACACAGATGGAGAAAGAGTTAGCTAAATATGGAAAACATGAAAGAAAAGTTAAGTGACATGGATGATAGATCCAGAGATTTCAATACCTGTCTAAAAATAACAGAAATAATCCAAGAAGTTATAGAAGAAAATCTCCCTAAGCTGAAGGAAAACACAAATCTTCAAATTGAATGGGCTATGAATGAAGAACAACTCATCCTATGAAACTGATGAACACCAAAGGTAAGAGAAAGTCTTAAAGGTTTTTGAAGGTGAAAAAGCAGATCACCTACAAAGAAATGAATTTTCATGGGGCCAAAAATTGCATTAGCTACACTGAATGCTAAAAAACAATGAAAGCATCTTTTATTTGTCTGGAAAATATTTGGAACTTAAAATTCTATGCCTCACCAAAAATTATTTATGAGAGTGGAAAAGGAAGACATATCTAGACTCGTGAGGGCCTAGACCCACAGTCCCTTTCAATCAAAATGAAAAATGAATTCAAGAGCAAGACTTGTAGTACAAAAAGCAGGGATCTGAGTCCCAACCCTCCCCCAGGACTCTGCTTAACTCATAACTCCATGTGCTGGTGTCTATCACAGGGTCTCGCAGAGGCTGCCCTGGTGGAGCCTCCTTTTTCCTGTTCTGCCGATTTGACATTTAATCACACACCACCTGGACAGATCACTTTACTGATACAGCAAAGCATCTCCCTCTTGCACTGCAGCTTCACTATTCATGTATCTACATTGTCTTCCTGCCTAGATTACAAATGTTCAATAACAAGGACCCTATCATACATCATCAATAAATATTCACTGAGCTTTAAAGAAATCAATCTCTCTCATTTCCCAGAGCATGACATCCCTGCTGCTGCCGTGTTCTTTTTTCCCATCTGAATCACTCTCAACGCCTTCCCAAAGCTCAACCTGCCACTTTTCTCCTCTCCTCCTCCCCTTTTCCCTCTTCCCAGCTCTGTTTTTCCCTTCTCCCACCCCTCAGCTCTTTCCCATGCTACGGATATTGAGCTCTGTGGCTTTTCCAGCTGCTCCCCTGTGCTCCTTCTCCTAATCACTATAATCAAAACCAGGAGCCAAGAAGGTGGAGGGTTCATCAAGAGCCCACATAAGCTGGGCGGTTTTCTAAGCCATTCATGTGGATTAATGAATTTGCTTCTCACAGTAGTCCTATGGGAGCAGAACAATTATTCCTCCCATTTTTCAGATGAAATCAAGGCACAGAGAAGGGAAGTAACTTGCTCAAGGACTCACAGCAGATGAGAGGTTCTGACCCAGACAGTCTTGCTAATGTTTTTAACTGGACTGCCTTTCTGAGGCATCATGTCTCATCTCTGGTCAACCAGTAAAAGCCCAGAGATAAAAAATGAGTAGGACAAGCCTGGCGCGGTGGCTCACGCCTGCAATCCCAGCACTTTCGGAGGCTGAGGCGGGCGAACCATGAGGTCAGAAGATCGAGACCAGCCTGGCCAACATGGTGAAACCTGGTCTTTACTAAAAATACAAAAAATTAGCTGGGTGTGGTGGTGTGCGCCTGTAGTCCCAGCTACTCAGGAGGCTGAGGCAGGGGAATCACTTGAACCTGGGAGGCAGAGGTTGCAGTGAGCTGAGATCACACCATTGCACTCCAGCCTGGACGACAAGAGCAAAACTCTGTCTCAAAAAAAAAAAAAAAAAAGAAAATGAAAATGAATAGGACATATTCAGAGGACAGCGTGAAGAAGAACAGAGAAGAATTGGAGAATTAGGACTAGAGCTAATGGCAGACAAGTGAAAACTAGTTTGAAAATTGGGGTATACAACAGAGCAGGAATATGAGACATATAACATGGTGGAGTTTACAAAGCATGTCTGCACGTTCATTTTATATTTCAGTTGGCCCTGACAGCAATACTTTGAGAGAGGATTGAAGGAAATCATTGTGTTTTCATATTTTGCAGATGAGAAGTCTGATGCTCAGAGAGGTTAAGTAACTTGCTTGAGGTCACACAGCCAAGAAATGGCAGAGCAGGCACTTGAACATGGAAGCTACCTGACTCCAGGCATGAATAAATAGCACAGAAGGTTCTAAGTGGAGGTACAAAATGCCAGTCAGTGTTTAAGCAATATTTGTGTGTGATTTTTTTTTTTTTTTTTTTTTGAGACAGAGACTCTCTCACCCAGGCTGGAGTGCAATGACGTGATGGCTCGCTGCAACCTCTGCCTTCTGGGTTCAAGTGATTCTCCTGCCTCAGCCTCCAGGGTAGCTAGGATTACAGGTGCCCCCCACCATACCCAGCTATTTATTGTTTTTTTTGAGATGAAGTCTTCCTCTGTCGCCCAGGCTGGAGTGCAGTGGCATAATCTTGGCTCACTGCAAGCTCCACCTCCCGAGTTCAAGCGATTCTCCTGCTTCAGCCTCTCAAGTAGCTGGGACTATAGGCACGCGCCACCACGCCCAGCTAATTTTTGTATTTTTAGCAGAGGTGGGGTTTCACCATGTTAATCGGGATGATCTCGATCCCCTGACCTCGTGATCCGCTAGCCTCGGCCTCTCAAAGTGCTGGGATTACAGGCGTGAGCCACTGTGCCCAGCCCAGCTTGGTTCTTAACAGGTCTCAGACTAGTACTGGTTCGTGGCCTGAGGGCTGGGGACCCTTGCTCTAAAGGACAGGCACAGAGAGGACCAGTCCCCTGGGAGCCAAGCGGCCACCACAGCCGCCCCCTTCCTTGCCCCACGACCCTTCTGACCATACTGAAAGGTTCCTTTAGCCAGTGTTTTCTGAGCATCCAGTCCTTGCCTGGCCCTGGGGAAGCAAAGAGGAATAAGTCTTTGTCTTCATTCTTTGACAAAGGGGCCACCCATGCAAGTCAAGTCTCCAGTCCAGATGAAGACAGGAAGTGAGGAAGCAGGGGCTCACAGGGTCCTGTTTTCAGGGCACGGGGAGGGGTGGGGCGCTATGGGACAGAATCGTGGCTCCATAGCTCCCTAGCTATGTGGCCCTTGGCACATTATTTGACTTTTTTTTTTTAAATGGAATCTCACTCTGTCGCCCAGGCTGGAATGCAGTGGTGCAATCTTGGCTCACTGCAACCTCTGCCTCCCGGATTCAAGAGATTCTCCTGCCTCAGCCTCCTGAGTAGCTGGGATTACAGGCACGCATCACCACGCCCGGTTAACTTTTGTATTTTTTAGTAGAGATGGGGTTTCACCATGTTGGCCAAGATGGTCTCGATCTCTTGACCTCGTGATCTGCCCACCTCAGCCTCCCAAAGTGCTGGGATTACAGGCGTGAGCCACCGCTTCTGGCCTTGATTTGACTTCTTTAGGTCCCCCTTGTTATTAACTGGGGAGTCTTAATAAGAGTCACCGCGCAGGGTGGTTGGGAGGACAGGGCAGCTGTTTACTAACCCTTGGTGGCAGGGAGAAGAAGCTTGGGACGAGGAGTCTGGGACTGCAGTGGGCAGAGAGGAGGGCTGGGACCCTGGAGGAGGAGGGAGGGAAGGGTTAAGTGGACAGAAGGCTGCCCTCTCTTATTCCTCCCCCAGTGGCTGGGGTCCAGGGAAAAGAGATGGACAGGAGGGAAGGAGGATGGGCCCAGCAGGAGGCAGATTGGGGTCAGGACCACGTGTGTTGGCCGGCAGCCTGTGGACCTTCTTTGGGTCCAAACTGCCCTCCCACCTCTGCCCAGGCAGGCAGCTTCCTGCCAGGCTGGGAAATTGCCTTGGCCTGGAATTTTTCTGCTTGGGGGTGTGTTTTTGGAGCCAGGTTCACTGTTAGGAATCTCCAGTTACCAGCATTCCTGAAACAGACCCAAAGGAAGCCATCCCCAGTTTCATAGACTCCAGTGGCAAGTGGGAGGCAGAGGCGGGGCTGGAGGTGACAGCTGTGCTAGACACCCCTACCCAGCTCTGGGGTCACCAAGCCAGTGCCATTTTCTTTCCTCTCACTGGGCGTGCTTTGAAGACAACCTTTTTTTTTTTTTTTTGCTTTGTCACCCAGGCTGGAGTGCAGTGGTGCCATCTCTGCCCACTGCAACCTCTGCTTGTTGGGTTCAAGCAAAAGCAATACTCCTGCCTCAGCCTCCCAAGTAGCTGGAACTACAGGTGCATGCCACCATGCCTGGTGAATTTTTGTATTTTTAGTAGAAACAGGGTTTCACCATGTTGGTCAGGCTGGTCTTGAACTCTTGACCTCGCGATCCCCCCACCTTGGCCTCCCAAAGTGCTGGGATTACAGGCATAAGCCACCGCACCCAGCCCCCCCCTTTTTTTTGAGACAGAATCTCACTCTGTTGCCCAGGCTGGAGTGCAGTGGCACAATCTCGGCTCACTATAACCTCCGCCTCCCAGGTTCAAGCGATTCTCCTGCCTCAACCTCTCAAGTAGCTGTGATTACAGGCGTGTGCCACTATGACTGGCTAATTTTTGTAGTTTTAGGAGAGATGGGTTTTCACCATATTAGCCAGGCTGGTCTTGAACTCCTGACCTCAAATGATCCGCCTGCCTTGGCCTCCCAAAGTGCAGAGATTACAGGCGTGAGCCACCACGCCCAGCCTGAAGACAACTTTGATAAGAGGAGCTTACAGGTGAATATGCAGCCCAGAAGTGTGTCAGAACCCTAGAATGCCAGAGCTGGGAGGGACCCCAGAGGGCACCTGCCCTGTCCAGCCATTTCAAAGTTTTCCCAAGGTCAGCACTTGACCATACACACAGCCTGATCTCACCATTGTATTCCACTGCAAGACAAAGAGAGCCAGCTACCTGCCATCATCCCCCAGCAAGCTGGCTGGGGGTCCGAAGGGCTTCCTACGATTGACACTTCACCTTTGGGGAGTTTGCTAGACACATGGCAATGCCAACCCGTAGAATAGGACAGATTACCTTTCCCATTTTCCCAATGAAGAAATCGAAGGTCAAAGAGACCTTAAGAAGGTCAGGTTTACTGGTCAACAAGGTCTGGTTTACACAACAAGCCCTAGTGTACTGGGACCCAGGTCATTCGCCCAGGAACTGTGCTCATCCCGCTGACTCAGGGAGTCTCTTTGAGGATTCTCGCCATGCTCTGGCCTTGTAGATTTTGCTGCCTTTTGAAAGCAGCTCAAATCCCAGCGGGCTCCTGAGAACGCCGCTGCTGGGCTGCAGGTGCGTCTGTGTCTTCCCTCGGATCACAGCTATTTCTTTTAGGTCTCGGCTGTGCCCAGGTGGATCAATTTGGGTTAAATCTGTGGATTTATGGAACTTTCGTGATGTGAGGTAGAGCGCAGGCACTGTGGTTGCAGATCTACATTTGAGTCCTGTCTTTGACTTTTGGTACTAAGTGACCTTGGTTAGGTCAATTGAAAAAAAATATATATTTTTTGTCAAGTAATAAAAATCTAAAGTGTATAAAATGGGCCGGGTGTGGTGGCTCATGCCTGTAATCCCAGCACTTTGGGAGGCCAAGGTGGGTGAATCATCTGAGGTCAGCAGTTCGAGACCAGCCTGACTAATATGGTGAAACCCCATCTCTAATAAAAAATACAAAAATTAGCCAGGTGTGGTGGTGTGCGCCTGTAATCTTAGCTACTCGGGAGGCTGAGGCAGGAGAATCGCTTGAACCCAGTGGGTGAAGGTTGCAGTGAGCTGAGATTGCACCATTGCATTCTGGCCTGGGCAACAGGAGGGAAACTCCATCTCAATAAATAAATAATTAAAATAAAGTGTATAAAGTGAAAAATAAATGGCGGTGTGCAGCTGTAATTCCAGCTACTCGGGCAGCTGAGACAGGAGAATTGCTTGAATCTGGGAGTTGGAGGTTGCAGTGAGCTGAGATGGTGCCATTGCACCCCAGCCCAGGAGGCAGAGACTCCGTCTCAAAAAAAAAAAAAACAGCCTCTAGCCTTCCTTCCTAGTCCCCCAGTTTCCCTTTCCAGAGGCAATGACTTACCAATTCATTATATCTTCCACAGACATCCAGTGAATATGCAGGTGTTTTATGCCCCTTTGGAAGAGGAAGGATAACCCTCCTGTAAGGAGTGAGACCCCTTGGGGAACATCCAGGCTTCACGGTAACTCCTCGGGTCTGTGTTCTGCTGCCCCTCATTTCCTCTGCATCTGAGCTGGCTGGGAGGGCAAGTGTGAGTCTCTCTGTTTTTTGGATCAGCTCTGCCTGACACCGCCACGCAGCAGGCTGTACTGTGAGCCCCATTTTACAGGGGAGAGAAGCAAGGCACAGAAAGGTTATGTAACTTGCTTAAAGACATGTGACAAGCAACAGGTGGAGCTGGGATTCAAACTCAGGCAGTGGAGGTCTGGAGTCCCTACTTTTAGCTACTACATGACACTGTCTCCCAATGTATTATTTTTATACATTTAAAAAGTCAAAGCAGTTTTCTCTGTTATAGTCCTTTTTTTTTTTTTTAACTTATTCACATGCTTTAAAAAAAAAAAAAATACAGGGGCCAGGTGTAGTGGCTCACTCCTGTAATCCCAGCACTTTGGGAGGTGGAGGTGGGTGGATTACCTGAGATCAGGAGTTCGAGACCAGCCTGGCCAACATGGTGAAACCCTGTCTCTACTAAAAATACAAAAATTAGCCAGACATGGTGGTGCACACCTGTAGTCCCAGCTACTCAGGAGGCTGAGGCAGGAGAATCGCTTGAGCCCGGGAGGCGGAGGTTGCAGTGAGCTGAGATTTTGTCACTGTACTTCAGCCTGGGTGACAGAGGGAAACTTCATCTCAAAAACAAAACAACAACAAGAAAAAAAAACAGGCCAGGCATGGTGGCTTATGCCTGTAATCCTAGCACTTTGGGAGGCCGAGGCACGCAGATCACGATGTCAGGAGTTCAAGACCAGCCTGGCCAACATGTTGAAACCCCATCTCTACTAAAAATACAAAAATTAGCTGGGTGTGGTGGTGTGCGCCTGTAGTCCCAGCTACCCGGGAGGCTGAGGCAGAAGAATTGCTTGAACTGGGACGTAGGAGGCAGAGGTTGCAGTGATCCATCATGCCATTGCACTCCAGCCTGGGTTACAGAGCAAGACTCCGTCTCAAAAAAACAAAAATGAAAACAAAACCAAAAAACCAGGAACACTGTATAGCCCATCATGAATTGTTTCATTATCTGCGATTCTTACCGTTCATTGGTTGCTTCTGTCCCTCCCTGACCACAGCCTGATGGGAGCACAGGCGAGCAAAGAACGGGGCTTTGGGAATTGGAGGACCCTCATTCTCATCCCAGCTCTGCACAAACTGCCGCATGACCTTGGCCAGGCCCCTTCCCCTCCTTGGCCTCAGCCTCCATCTGTAGAGCTGGGCCGATGCCAGAGCTGATGACCTCCACAGGCCCTCCTGCACAAGGATTCTCTGCCTCTTTCTGATCTATTTTTGCCTGATGCCTCTCCCAGGGGCCTGTGGGCCTGAGCTAATTTTCCTGGCTGGCCCCAATCCAGGCAGCTCAGGTGGAGAGCGCCAAGCTAATGAGGCCAAGGTCATGGTCCAGTTAGCATCTCCCAGAGGAACTGTGGCTTTTCAGCCGGACTGTAGCTCCCTGACCAGTCACTGGGCTCAGGTAGAGGCAGGCCCTAGAGGGAAGGACAAAAGCAAAGCTGGATCCTTCAAGTTATCACTTCCAGTAGGAGCTGCTCGGGGCCCAGGTCCCAGATACCCTTTGTGACTTCAGGAAAGCCTGTCCAGGCTCACGTCAACATAACAGGGGGATTCAAGGAGTGTGTAGGCTGGGGGGTAGGGAGAGGACCAGGTGGTTCATCAAGTACCTGCAAGTACACCCATACCTGTCAAGTCAGGAAGATGAGAACGAATTCTATCTTTAAATCTAAAGCAGATTGGGAGGCCAAGGCAGGCGGATCACCCGAGGTCAGGAGTTCGAGACCAGCCTGGCCAACATGGTGTCTACTAAAAATATAAATATTAGCTGGGTGTGGTGGCAGGTGCCTGCAATCCCAGCTACTCAGGAGGCTGAAGCATGAGAATCGCTTGAACCTGGGAGGCGAAGGTTGCAGTGAGCTGAGATCATGCCATTGCACCCCAGCCTGGAGGGATACAGTGAGACTCTGTCTCAAAAAAAAAAAAAAAAATTCTAAAGCAGAGCTGACATCCACATCCTCTCAAGGTGACCCCTTGAGGGCTCCCTGCTTCTGACATCAGAACTTTCCTTCTTTCTACATGAGGCGTTTCCACCACTTTTTAATCAGAAGAAAGACAGAGTAAGGCTTCCTCTTTTGTGTTGTTACCTGCCATGAGGGTGGGGGCTTGTCTATTTCTTCCCTACTACATCCCTGGCACCTAGACCCATGCCTGGCATACCTACACTAGGAGCTCAGTCAATATTGTTTGAGCGAATCAAATCACTACTGTTCCAGAGTGAGGCTGCAGACTGCATGTGAGTGGACACAGCATCACCAGTGAGTTCGACTCAGTTTTGTTCAACTACTTCAATTTCTTTTCTTTTTTTTTTTTTTGAGTGAGTCTTGCTCTGTTGCCCAGGCTGGAGCACAATAGCATGATATTGGCTCACTGCAACCTGCACCTCCTGGGTTCAGGTGATTCTCCTGCCTCAGCCTCCCAAGCAGCTGGGATTACAGGCACCTGCCACCACGCCCAGCTAATTTTTTTGTATTTTTAGTAGAAACGGGGTTTCACCATGTTGGTCAGGCTGGTCTCAAACTACTGACCTCAAATGATCCACCTGCCTCGGCCTCCCAAAGTACAGGGATCACAGGCGTGAGCCACCATGCCTGGTCTCAAATATTTCTATTTCAATGAGTCTGGAGAAGCTTATTATTTAGACAGAAATGTGTGAAGGCTCTAGAAAAAGTGATTCTCCTGCCTCAGCCTCCCGATTAGCTGAGACTACAGGCGCCTGCCACCACACCTGGCTAAGTTTTGTATTTTTAGTAGAGGCGGGGTTTTACCATGTTAATCAGGATGATCTCGATCTCCTGACCTCAAGTGATCTGCCCTCCTCTGCCTCCCAAAGTGCTGGGATTACAGGCATTGGCCACCACACTTGGCCAAATTATTCCTTTTACAATGTGCCACAACCCCCTGATTTGAACATTTTGCAAATTTGAATGTTTTCATTTGGTTTTCGATTCAGTTCAGTGAACGTTTATTATTAAGTATTGTTATTATATTGTTAATTATTGTTATTACTTAACAGTAATTGAGTTCTTACCATAAGCCAGACTTTGGGTTAAACACATAACATGCAGATTTAGTTAATTCTCATGACAAGTCTGTAAGATGGGCACTTACAGACGTTATGAGAATTAACTAAATTTTACAGATGAGAAAACTGAGGCAGACAGAGGTTAACTAAATTACTCAACCCCACATGAACAGTAAGTTCTGGAGTTAGGAGTCAAACTTCGGAGCCGACACTCCTAATCACAAGTAATGTTGCTCTTCAGGACGTACTTTGCAATGCAAGTACAGTACCTGTCTACAAGGCACTGGTGATTAAACAATGAATGAGGCCTTAAACAGGTGAATGGTTAAGCAGACTGTGGCACGTCCACATCCTGGAATAGAATTCAGCAGCAGCAAGGAATGAGCACGATTGACCCACACGGTAACCTGAATGAATCTCCAGAGAATTATGCCAACTGCAAACAGGCAATCCCCAAGAGTTACACACTCTATGAGTCCATTTATTTCTTTTGAGGCAGAGTCTTTCTTTGTCCCCCAGGCTGGAGTGCAGTGGGCGTGATCTCATCTCACTGCAACCTCTGCCTCCTGGATTCAAGTGATTCTCCTGCCTCAGCCTCCCAAGTAGCTGGGACTTCAGGCGTGCACCACCACGCTCAGCTAATTTTTACATTTTTAGTAGAGATGGGGTTTCACCATGTTGGCCAGGCTGGTCAGGCTGGTCTTGAACTTCTGACCCCAGATGATTGACCCACCCCGGACTCCCAAAGTGCTGGGATTACAGGTGTGAGCCACCTCGCCTGGCAAAGTATTTATTTCTAAGACTTGTCAAGTGCAGTCATGAGAATGAGGAAAGAGTGGAACAAGGAGTTTGATCTGCTCTGTGGATCTCCAATCAAGATAATGCACCACCTTTGGACCAGCTGATTCCATTTATATAACATTCTTAAATGGATCTGATTATAGGATAGATTAGCAATCACCAAGGCTTAAGTAGGGACTGGGGTGGGAGAGAAGTGGGTGTGGCTATAAAAGGGTAACAGGGATCCTCGTAGTGATGGAAATATTCTATCTTGATTATATCAATGTCAATGTCCTGGATGTGATATTGAAGAGGCTAAAGCTACATTTGGTACAATAAAATACAATTAGCAGCCTGTAACCCCAAAGGAGAAAACTGACCGGCTATGTATAAATCTTTGTGTGTTTGCATATGTGACATTTAAATGCTTAATTTATATGCCGACATTTAGCATTTTTGCAAGATGTTACCATTGATGGAAACTGAGTGAAGGTTACATGGGATCTCTCTGGGTTACTTTATATAAATGCAAACAAAAATATTAATTTAAAAAATAGAATGAGGCCAGGTGTGGTGGCTCATGCCTGTAATCCCACAGCTTTGGGAGACCAAGGCGGGAGAATCGATTGAGGCCAGGAGTTCAAGACTAGCCTGGCCAACATAGCAAGACCCCATCTCTACAAAAAACTAAAAAATTTAGCTGGGCATGGTGGTGTATACCTGTAATCCTAGCTACTCCAGAGGCTGAGGCAGGAGAATCTCTTGAGCCTGGGAGGTCGAGGCTGCGGTGACCTGTGATGGTGCCACTGTATTCCAGCCTGGGCAACAGGGCAAGAGAATGAGGCAGGGGGGGAGCCCAGCCTGGCAGGAAAGGGAGGTTGTATTAGTCAGGGTTCTCTAGAGGGACAGAATTAATAGGACAGATGTGTATAGAAGGGAAGTTTATTAAGGAGCATTGACTCACACCACCACAAGGGGAAGTCGCTCAATAGGCTATTCGCAAGTTGAGAAGCGAGGAAGCCAGCCTGAGTCCCCAAACCTCAAAAGTAGGGAAGCTGACTTTTAGTCACAGCTTTTAGTCTGTGGCCAAGGCCTGAGAGCCCCTGGCAAACCACTGGTGTAAGTCCAAGAGTCCAAAAGCCAAAGAACTTGAGAGTCTGACGTTCAAGGGCAGGAAGCACCCAGCACGGGAGAAAAGCTGTGCAAGGGAGTGAACGCTCAGCAAGTTCAGTCCTTCCAACTTCTGCCCGCTTGATTCTAGCTGTGCTGGCAGCTGCTTAGATGGTGCCCACCCACACTGAGGGTGGGTCTGCCTCTCCCAGTCCACTGATTCAAATGTTCATCTCCTTTGGCCGCAGCCTCACAGACACACCCAGGATCAGTACTTTGCATCCATCAGTCCAATCAAGTTGACACTCAATATTAGCTGTCATGGAGGGCTTCCAGTGCAGTGACAGCTGACATGAGTCCTCAAGGTTAGTTTGCAGGTCAGAAGGGAGAGAAGGACAGGAGGCCTGAGGCAGGCAGGATAGCATGTGACAGTGGGCTGCCTGGATCTTCCTTCCCCAAAGTCACCCTGGGGCAGTGAGATCTTGGGCCATTCATTCCATTGCACAGATGCATTAATGCAGGTTGTCTTCCAGCTTGTTCATAAAAATGTTAAGTGAGGGGCCGGGTTCAGTGGCTCACGCTTATAATTTCGGCGCTTTGGTAGGGTGAGGCGGGTGGATCACAAGGTCAGGAGTCTGTTAGAAGTAGAATTTTTGATGCCGCAAAAGAAGTAGCACTTGAATATAAATTTCCTCAGCAAGGCAATTTGCTTCTACAGAAGCGTGCGGCTCACAGATGGAACAGTGGCGAGCACACACCTGGACAAGGAGGGGAAGGGGTACTTATGCCTGACAGAGGTTGCCCCTACTGCTGGGTTATTCCCTATTGGCTAGGGTTAGATCACACCGTCTAGTCTAATTCTGATTGGCTATTTTAAAGGGAGCAGTGGTATGAGCCAGAGTGGTGGGGTGGGTAGTTTGGCCAGAAGGATGGTTATAGGCAGGTCAGAGCAGGTAAGTGGGGGTCAAACCAGGTGATTGGGGTGAGTCAGGACAGGACAGAGGACCAGGGGAACAGATGTGAACTACTGGTTAGAACTGAAACTACAAGGAAGTTAAGCTTTAAAATAAAGAATTAAAGAATAAGAGAGCTGAACATAGGGCCATACTGATTCTTTGAAGAGAAACTTGGGGTTCACTATATCTAACAAGTTCAAGACCATCCTGGCCAATGTGGTGAAACTCCGTCTCTACTAAAAATACAAAAATTAGCTGGGCATGGTGGTGGGTTCCTGTAATCCCACCTGAGGATTGGGAGGCTGAGGCATGAGAATTGCTTGAACCCAAGTGGTGGAGGTTGCAGTGAGCTGAGATGGCGCCACTGCACTCCAGCTTGGGTGACAGAACAAGACTCTGTCTTGGAAAAAAAAATGCTAAGTGACAGACAAAATGATGTCTTTACATGTTTCTTAAACCTTTGGTTCCTGCTGCTGCTTATCTAGTAGAGGGGCTCATAAGAGGAGAAAATGAAGGAAGATTCCCTTGTCCATCATCACATCGGAGAGCAAGCGTCTTTGTTCAGTCTGTCAGGATCATCTTTCACATTCAATTTAGGAAAATTGCAGATGTTAACATTTTAAAAATGTTTGGTTTCCTCCCCGCCCTGGCATGTCTAGACCTGCTTTTTATATAACAGCTTAGGGGTGGAAAGAGCGAGAGTTTGGGGGACAGGGACCTCTACATTTGAATCTTAATTCCACCACGTACGGGCTATGGTCATGACCTTTAGTCCGTCTCCCTGAGTTTCACTGCCTGAGACTAATTATACTGAATAGGCCAGTATTGCCAAATCCCAGTGCTAGGATGGGGATTAATGAGAAAACACTTACCAAAAAACCAAGTACACCTAGTATAATACCTGACACATAGTAGGTGCTCAATAAATGATGCTCATTTTTTTTTTTTTTTGATGGAGTCTTACTCTGTCGCTGAGGTTGAAGTGCAGTGGCATGATCTCAGGTCACTGCAACCTCCACCTCCCAGGTTGAAATGATTCTCTTGCCTCGGGCTCCTGAGTAGTTGGGATTACCAGTATATACCACCACTCGAGGCTACTTTTTGTATTTTTAGTAGAGATGGGGTTTCACCATGTTGGCCAGGCTGGTCTCAAACTCCTGACCTTAGGAGTTTGCCTTGTCCCAAAGTGCTGGGATTACAGTTGTGAGCCACCACACCTGGTCAGTAAGTGATACTCATTGTTAGTAACAATTCTAGTTTATCTAAGGAATTAAAGGTCTGTACCTTTCATAGTGCTCTACAAACAGCTCCCCAATTTCTAGGAGTTTTGCTTATATCAGCCAGGATAGTCTAGGCTATGCTCCAGTAAAAAACAAGCCCCCAGGTTGGGTGTGGTGGCTCACGCCTGTAATCCTAGCGCTTTGGGAGGTCGAGGCAGGTGGATCACTTGAGGTCAGGATTCAAACCAGCCTGATCAACATGGTGAAACCCTGTCTCTACCAAAAATACAAAAAAATCAGCCAGGTGTGGCGGCACACACTTGTAATCCCAGCTACTTGGGAGGCTGAGGCAGGAGAATCGCTTGAACCCAGGAGGTGGAGGTTGCAGTGAGCTGAGATTGGACCATTGCACTCCAGCCTGAGCAACAGGAGCGAAACTCCATCTCAAACAAACAAACAAAAAACAACCAAGCCCTGCATCTCAGTGGTTCACAACAACAAAGGTTACTTCTTGCTCACACTACATGTTGATCACGGGGCAGGTGTAGCTCTATTCCCATTGTCTTCCCTCCTGGACTCAGGATCATGGAGCAACCAGTTTCTGGAAGATTGCTGGTTGCCACAGTAGAGAAAAAGGGTCTTTTTTTTTTTTTTTTTGAGACAGAGGTTTTTTTCTTTTTTTTGAGACAGAGTTTCACTCTTGTTGACCAGGCTGGAGTGCCACGGCATGATCTCAGCTCACTGCAACCTTCGCCTCCCAGGTTCAGGCAATTCTCCTGCCTCAGCCTCCCCAGTAGCTGGGATTACAGGCGCGCACCACCGCACCTGGCTAATTTCTGTATTTTTAGTAGAGACCAGGTTTCACCATATTGGCCAGGGTGGTCTCGAACTCCTGACCTCAAGCCCCCTCCTTGGCCTCCCAAAGTGTTGGAATTAGAGGCGTGAGCCACCACGCCAGGCCAGATGCTGTGTTTTCCAGGCACTCCACTTTATGAGTAAAACTGTCACCTGTATCTCCCTGGCTCCACCCCTCCGACTCTGCTGGATTCCTGGACCTATTCACTAATTCGAAGTGTTCTCAATTTGGCCTCCTTGGCTCCTTCCTGGTGCAGCCATTTACTCCCCTGCTCAGGCTTTGTGCCTCTGTAACTGCTGACGTCAGAAGCAGCAGCTCTGCCCGCCTGTCCTCCAAGGTCCGGGACTGCGGCTGCGTAGCGCTAACAGCAAGATGTGTGTGCTGACAGTGCCACCTCCTGGCCCCACCAAGGCAGCAGGCAATACGCGGGGCTCGCAGTGCGCCCTTTTTTCTACTGCAACCCTCAAGATTCAGCAGGAGGCCTGGCTAGGGGAGCTTGAGCGGCTGATGCTGGGGTCTGGCCAGTTTCCATTCTGACCCATGCTGGCCTTCTTTCAGATTCTAGAACTCAGGTCTTCTCTGGACCTCCCTCCCAGTCACAGGCCTTTGAATGTGCTGGGCTGCAGCTGGGATCCCCTCATCACCATTCTTCTCCCCAGACTTCTTCATCCTTTGGCCGACCTTGAAGACTTAGCTGAAGCTGGGTGTGGTGGCTCATGCCTGTAATCCCAGCACTCTGGGAGGCCGAGGCAGGTGCATCACTTGAGGTCAGGAGTTCTAGACCAGTCTTGCCAACATGGTGAAACCCTGTCTGTACTAAAAATACAAAAATTAGCTGGGTGTGGTGGCAAGTTCCTGTACTCCCAGCTACTGGGGAGGTTGAGGCAACACAATTGCTTGTATCCGGGAAGTGGAGGTTGCAGTGAGCCAAGATCGCAAGCTACTGCACTCCAGCCTGGGCAACAGAGCGAGACCGTGTCTCAAAAAAAAAGTCTTAGCTGAAATGTCACTTCCTTGACTCCTGAGACTTAGTCCAGCCTCCCTGCTATGAGATCTCTCCCCTTCTTGCTGGATGGGTGGGTGATGCTGGAGGATCTGGAAAGAGGAACACTCATGGTTCAAGAGTATTTCCAAACAGCAAACAGAGGTTTCAGAACCCTGTGAGCATCGATGCCTCCCCACTGAGAAGCTGCTCACACACACTTTGTGATCTTCCGAGGAGAGATGAAGGTCTGTCAAACACACTGGCCTTGGTGAGAAAGCCTCTGTGGGTTTCTTGTTTATCCCAATAAGCTGATTCAGTAAAGGCAGCATCTCCTTCCTTCTCTGTTTACCGTGGAGGACTCACATCTTCCATGTGCCCAGGAGAGTGGCCATCTCCTGGCCAGAGCAGACCTGGTGCTCACTGGAGGCTGGAGAAGGCACCCCTAAGAAATGTTCAAGCATGATAGCTACCCAAGAGGCCCCTAGTGCCCCAAGAGCTGGTCATCAGCCCAATTTTGTTCCTAATATTATAAAAAAAAAAAAAAAGTAAAGAAATTCAGTGAAAGTATAAGCATACAGGCATATGTAGTAGGTAAACTGGATCCATTCTTACTGAGGGAATACCACCCAGGTTTTGACAAGATACAGAAGGCAAAAGAAACTGCATTTGGTATAATAAAATACAATTAGGCAGAGCAAGGTGGCTCACACCTGTAATCCTGGCACTTTGGGAGGCCAAGGCAGGTGGACCACCTGAGCTCAGGAGTTTGAGATCAGCCTGGGCAACATGGTGAAACCCTGTGTCTACAAAAAATACAAAAATTAGCAAGGCACGGTGGTACATGCCAGTCATCCCAGTTACTAGCAGGGCTGGGGTGGGAGGATCGCTTGGGCCCAGGAGGTCACGGCTGCGGTGAGCTGTGTTCACACCACTGCACTCCAGCCTGGGTAACAAAGCAAGACCCTGTCTCAAAAAAAAAAATTAGCAGCCTATAATTCCAAAGCTGAAAACCAGCTGGCTGGCTATTCACTAAATCTGACCAGCCATTATGTGTAAGGTGTGTGTGTGTGCAAGTGTGTGTTTGCATATGTATCGTTTAAATACTTTATTTACCAATATTTACATTTCAGGAAATTTCACATCAAATAATCTATAGTTCTAGGATCTTTTTAAACATGAGGTAGGCAACATGAGATCCCTACTTCTCTTTTTTTTTTTTTTTTTTTTTGAGATGGAGTCTTGCTCTATACCCCAGGCTGGAGTGCAGTGGCGCGATCTCGGTTCACTGCCACCTCCACCTCCAGGGGTCAAGCAATTCTCTACTCAGCCGCCTGAGTAGCTGGGATTACAGGCGTGTGCCACCATACCCAGCTAATTATTTTTGTATTTTTTAGTAGAGACGGTGTTTCACCATCTTGGTCAGGCTGGTCTTGAACTCCTGACCTTGTGATCCACCCTCCTCGGCTTCCCAAAGTGCTGGGATTACAGGCGTGAGCCACTGTGCTCCGCCTTTTATAAAGGAAGCGTTTTTTTTTTTTTTTTTAGACAGAGTCTTGCTCCGTTGTCCAGGCTGGAGTGCAGTAGTACAATCTCGGCTCACTGCAATCTCCACCTCCAGGGTTCAAGTGATTCTCTTGCCTCAGCCTTCCAAGTAGGTGGGACAACAGGTGCGTGCCACCAGGCCTGGCTGATTTTTGTATTTTTAGTAGAGACAGGGTTTCACTGTATTTGCCAGGCTGGTCTCGAACTCCTGACCCCATAATCTGCCTGCCTCAGCCTCCCAAAGCGGTGGGATTCCAGGCGTGAGCCACCATGCCTGGCCGAGACCCCCACTTCTATCAGTAGCCATTCTGGCTGGATCCAAATAGGCTGCTTGTGTTTCCAGTTCACCCTAGTCCCTGCCTGGCCTTTGCAGGCCTCTGGGTTTGCAATCCTAGCTCCCTGCCACCACCGCTACTACTGAGAGTGTGCCCCTCCACTACTCAGAACCTCATTGGCTGCCTGCAACCCTGGGGATCATCAGGGGAGGAGACTCTAAGCCCATCTATCAGGTGAAAAACCTGAAGCCCAGAGAGGGAAAGTGACTTACCTAGGGACACACAGCTCTTAGTAAGCAGAGTGGAGGCCAACTCCAGACATTCCCGCTCTGAGATTTAAGAAAAAAAAATGTCATTTTAATAATCCTAAAGTTTCTTCCCTTCCTCCCTCCTTCTCCCTCCCTCCATCCCTCTCTTCTTCCCTTCCTCCTTCCTTCCTTCCCTCTCTCTCTCTTTCCCTCCTTTCCTTCCTTCCATCCTTCCATCCTTCCTTTCTTCCTTCCTTCCTCCTTCCTCCCTCCCTCCTTCCCCCTTCCCTCCCCTCCCCTCCCCTCCCCTCCTCTCCTCTTCCCTTCTCTCTTCCTTTCTTCCCTTTCTTTCTTTTCTTCTCTCTCTCTCTCTCCCTCTCCTTGAGACAGGGTCTCAGTCCTCACTCTGTCACTGAGGCTAGAGTACAGTGGCATAATCACAGCTCACTGTAGCCTCGACTTCCTTGGGTTGAAGGGAGCCTCCCACCTCAGCTTCCCAAGTAGCTGGAACCACAGGCACAGTCCACCATACCCAGCTAATTTTTTGTAGAGATGGGGTTTCACCATGTTGCCCAAGCTGTTCTCAAACTCCCGTGCTCAGGCAGTCCTCTTGCCTCAGCATCCCAAAGTGCTGGGATTACAGCTGTGAGCCACCGCGCCCGGCCGATCGCAAAGTTTCTGAAGTAAGAAATGGGATTCTATTCCATCCCCAGCTAGTGTTCCTAACCGCTGGTGGCAGCCTGGTTTGTTTCTGCTTAGACAAACACAGAGGTCTAAGCTCACACTCCCACAGCTACGCTCATGTCTACTGTTTGGCTTTTTCTCTTTTATGTTTTTTAAAAAATTATTTTCTATTGTTTTCCCCATGACATAGCTCCAGGAGATCCTGAGAACATGTGCCCTACAGTTTGGCTTTCAATCTTCTGATTGCAAAGCTGGGGTCATGCTGCAGACACCATTCTGCAACGTACCCTCCCCACCAACCCAGCCCCCACGCAAGCCCAGGAGTGTGGCCATCTTTCCCATTCAGGACACAAGCACAGTGTCTTTCTTCCTCCCATCACCCCACAGGCCTGAACAGAGGGCCAGAGAGGCAAAGTCCTGAGATTCACCTGCTCAGTCTCCCATCACAGGACCCTGGGCAAGTCACTCCTCTCCCAGAGCCTCAGTTTCCCTGCAGGAAAAAGGAGGTGCTCAGAGACAAGGTGGATGAAAACAATTTCTGGGCTGCTTGTATCTCAAAAGAAATCCTCTTCTCATGGCCAGGCATGGTGGCTCATGCCTGTAATCCCAGCACTTTGGGAGGCCAAGACAGGAGGATCACCTGAGGTCAGGAGTTCGAGACCAGCCTGACCAACATGGAGAAACCCTGTCTCTACTAAAAATACACAATTAGCCAGGCATGGTGGTGCATTCCTATAATCCCAGCTACTCAGGAGGCTGAGGTAGGAGAATCACTTCGACCCGGGAGGCGGCGGTTGGGATGAGCCAAGATCAAGACACTGCACTCCAGCCTGGGCAACAAGAGCAAAACTTGGTCTCAAAAAAAAAAAAAAAATTCTCTTCCCCTGTCAGGCCTTAGTAGCAGCACCCTAGGGGCAGCCTAGAGCGGGGCAGGTTCCTAGGGGCAGTTCTGACCCACACCACATTAATGATGTCACCCAAGTCCATTCCCAAGGGACCAGGCCACTTGGACAAAGGGCCAGGTCTCTGGTCTTCCATGTCCCACCTCTACCTTCTTTGCTTCCTCCAAAGTGCCCAGAGAAATGCACACACCCCATGGCTGCTGTCTTCCGAGGTCACCTGGCCATGCCCCATGTAGTGTGGGAACCCATGCAGAGGCTGGAGAATTCTCACTCTCCCACCTCCCCCTCCATGCTTCAAGGTAACCAGGACTCAAAAAGAGCTGTCAGATAAAGCTGGGTGTGGATCCAGGCTTTCTACCTTGGACAAGTTACCTAAACCTCCTGTGTCTCGGTTTCTTCTTTGTCAAACAGGGACAATAATCCTTTCCTTAAAGGCTTTACTTTGAGGATAAGGTGAGAGAGAAGCCATGCTCCTCCCTACTCCCCAAGGATCACTGGCCAATGAGATTCAGCTTTTATCACCTCTGGCGATGCTGGTTGCCAAGAACCCAAAGAACCCTGTTACTGAGCTCTAACCAGACTCTCCCTCTAGTATCCAACACACACTTTCAAGGAAAACAGAAATCACACAGAAGAGGCCAGGCAGGGGTGGCGTCTCACTCCTCTAATCCCAGCACTTAGGGAGGCTGAGGCGGGTGGATCACCTGAGGTCAGGAGTTCGAGACCAGCCTGGCCAATATGGTGAAACCCTGTCTCTACTAAAAACACAAAAATTAGCCGAGCATGGTGGCACACCCCTGTAATCCCAGTTACTTGGGAGGCTGAGAATCCCGTGAATCAGGGTTTAAAAGGATCAGAAGCAGTGATTCCTGTGACTCACCTGTTCACCTCTCCAGCATGACCAATTCTCAAAAGGGAAACTACTGTTTGTTTTCCAACAGCAGAACAAAGGAGGAAGCTCATCAATGGAAGCTGCAATTCCTGAGGTGCTCCTGTTAATGAAGCAAATAAACACAGCCTGCCGCTCTCGGTCTGTATCAACCAGGCTTCTTGGTCAAGCAGAGGTACCAACTCTAGTTTTTTAGGGCGGGAAACAACATGAAATTCACTGGAGTGATATCAGAAGAACCCCACCTGCCCAGGAGTCTGGAGATTGGCTTGGAAAATTAATACACACTAAGACAGCAACGTGGTGTCTGAGGTGGTAATCACAAGAGCCCCGCTTTGTCAGGAGTGACGCGGCCACAGCGCTGCCCCATCACCTGCGGACGTCATCTCTGCTGGTGCAGGACTGTGTCGTGCGCATCTCTATTCCCCTCCGGGGCATTCCTGCTGCTCTCACTGAGGATGGGTTCTAAGCACCCTGGGGTTTGCCTCACCTGCTCCGGATTCAGGATCCCACGTGGAAGCAGCCAATTAGTCAGCCTAAGCCTTGTCTAGAAACCCTGAATGGCAAGGAAAAACATTTTGTTTTTCCTTCCATCCTCTGACCTGCCCTAGGTCACATCCAATGAATCTTTTACTCTGCTTGAGACAACCAGACTCTGGTTCTGTAGCTTGCAACAGATACTCGCAGTAGAGTGGAATTGCATCAGATGCAGATAACGTGATGGCATTTTTACTCTAAGTGTCAGGGGCAAATGGTTGATGGATCACTGAAGAAGTAAATTGCACAGTGCTGGAAAGCTTCAAAGGCTAAATGAAATGGATGAAAAAATGTGAATTATCCAAGAACTGCTGAATAGTTGACAAACAAATGAAACACATCGTTCCCGAGTTAGGCAAGTCAGTGGCAGGAAGAAACGGATGAATCAACTGAATGTCAGGGGAACCTTGGCTGACGGGGAGTTACAGGGACTGAGGCAAGTCGTCTGCTCCACGCTACACACACAAAAAATGAAGCAGGCCCTGGGTGCACTTTATGAATCACTTAGGAGAGGTTCTGCCGTGATTTTGTGCATCTTGTATCTCTTGCCCCTGCTCTGGGCTCCAGCCAACGTGTCCACGGGTTCTATACATGGAAATACAGATAATTAATGCCCACTGGAGCAAGCTCGTCAAGAACAGGAGCAGTGGTTAGAGGCCTCCCTCTCCCCTCCCTGTAGGGGAAAATTCTTAGGAAGCTCCTTGAAGCCTCCTCAGGAGGTCTCCAATCACCCAATCAAACACTTCTCCAGGCATCCGACTTTCATTCTTCCCTGTATCTCTCCTCCTAGACTCCAAGTCCTGCTGCTAGAATCACTTCCCAAACATATTCTCTGCATGTGAGCCTTGCCTACGGCTCTCCCTTGAGGGGACCCCAGGCCACAGTTAGGCAGCATGAAGGCCCTGGGCTTTTGTGCTAAAAGTAATGGGAAGCCACTGAAGAATTGGAAGCAGGTGTTGATGAAATCTATGTTGTTAAGGGCCAACCTGGCCCAGGGTGGAGGATGGGCTGGGATAGCGGCAAAAGCTGTGCAACAGGGAAGACCATTCTGGAAGCTCTTGCAGGAGTCTGGGCAAAATGAGAGGGCACACTGAATGAGGGTGTTTGCAGACTGAATGAGGGTGTTTGCTGTCTGGCTGTCTCTGTCCCTTTATGTGTCATGGACTCCCTCTTAACCTACACACAGGCTCCTCTGATTTTAGTAGCCGCACGTGACCCATGTCAGTCTCAGGCCCTGGCTGCTGGATGGGGACCACCCGTGGGCTCAGCCCAAGCCAGATGTCTACAAGCTTTTCCTGAGTGCCTCAGGGGACACTGGGCACTGGGGTCTCTGAAGAAGGACCGGCCAGGAGAGCAAGCAGAAGGGGCCGTGGAGACCTAGCTCCCTGAGACCCTGGAAAAAGGATCATGAGGCAAGAAGTCAGGCACCCAGAGTCCAGGGGAGCCTCCATCAGCACCACAAAGGTACAGCCATCAGTCAGTATTGATTGAACCCAAATCTCCAGAACACAAGAGGGGAGAGCCAGGTGGACCTGAGATATCATCTCATCCTGCTCCCTTTCCCAGCTGATGAGAAAAACGGAGGCTCAGAGGGGCAGGATCTCTTGACTGCAGGCTGGGCCACCTTTTCAATGCACCACAAAGTTACTTGACTTGTTGCTGGCATCTGCTTTTGCTTTTATTTCCTTCACAAATCAACTACTTTTCGAATACAGTATTTGGAGTTTCACTGGAATGTCGTTGGCCCCTCAGTGTACCCTGTTCTCAAGCAGAACCAAGCAGGTGTCAAACCCTCCCACTGTTGGCTGACAACATCACCACCATCAGCTTTACCACGGCTAGGACAAAAACTTGAGACAGTAACTTGCTCCCGAAGTGGGAAACGAGCCGTGAGACTGAGGAATGACTCTAACAAGTCCAGCTTGGCCAATAGGTGAGTTTATTAGGACATCCACGCGGGGCGCTCAGCAGGAGAGCTCTAGAGGTCCATTCCGCCTTCAGTCTCCAAATTGCTTTTCAGTTAACTTTCTGGCTCTTTGCCTACCGTGTATGAGCCACTTTTTCTTGGTTGTTTCTCTTGTTCTCCAGGACGTTTGGATTCTCAGAGGCACCTGGTCCTCAGCTGGGGACCATGGCCGTGGCTCATTACCTGGCTTTCAGGGTTCAAGCAGGGGACATACACCCTTAAATAACCTAAAAGGGAACCCGTCACACGACAGCCACCACCATCAAGAAGCCACTGTCTGAGACACACCCCCGGAAGGACAAGGCGGAGTGGATGCTGGAAGGACAGGGTGGGAGCCCATCACCAGGGGAAGACTTCATTCTCAGAAAAACATCAAACGAATGGGCGGGTCTGCCTTTTGGCTTGCTGCATTTTCAGCTCTTTCTCTTCCTGGCCTCCTCATTGGTTGTTCCTGCACACCTCCCCTCTATTCCTCCCCCAATATATTCTTTAGCCTAAAGCAAACTGTTTCTTCCCATTTCCCACACTCTCCAGTCCCCTCTCCTCCCTTATTCCAGGCTCCAGCGTTCCTGCCTTCTCCTTGGCACACTTGCCATCTGCATTAACTCCCATGCTGTGCTCAGCTACAGAAATGCCAAAGTCCCTAACACTCAGTTCTATCAACTTTGCCTCGCCCTCTTTATCCCTCTAATAAAACGTCTGCATTTTGTCCTGGCCTGTGTTCAGCTCATCTCCCCTTGTGGCTGCACTGCTCTGGAATGACCCACCACGTTACAGGGTCAGATGCCGACAGATCTGAGGGAGCACCTTTAGTTTCACCTCTAGCATCCGAGCCCACTGCCTCAGCATCTCCGCTGACTGTGAATTTGCCCCCTCAAGCAAGTGCTTTGACTCGTACACAAGGGTGACCACATGCAGCACAAGCGAGATGCCTGTAGAGGCCACATTTACCATCTGGCCTCTACTTGTTAAGACGACCTTAGGACCATTTTCAGCTGAGGTTAGCCGAAGGTGTTGGTCACCGGCTGTGGCTCCCCTCATGGCACGGACCTGCTTCCCAATGACTTCTGTGGCTATGTAAAAATCAGTAACGAGGGAACGCAAGTTGGGTGTCATTTCATGCATAACGTCAATAAATTCTTCCAGTTTGTCAGTGCTGGTCACAGACAGCCTGCTGCCTTTGGCTTGTGCTGATGATGTGTGTGAGTGCTCCACGGCTCTGGTGATGACCTGAGCCACACCAGTAAGTGCTCCCAGCCCTGTCCCAGCTGCAGTGAGGGCCAGACTCGACCCTCCTGTAAATGGTGCCAAAACAAGACCGAGAATAAACATGATGCCAGAGGCAGTACCAGCGCTGGCCGATACCACGTTGGAGATGGTGAAGTCTCTGTGGACCTTTTCAATCCTATCTGCAAGGTCATAAAGCTCTCTTATGGACTCCTGAATATCCCTTTGGAGTTGAGGAAAATTTTTCAACAACCACTGTTTCAACTGCCGGTCTTGCCATTTGTCTTTGTCGTCAATAACCTCATGTGTTGTAAGCTTCTTCAGAGCTTCATAGAGAGCATTTGCCTCATCTCTGTGCCAACAAAGGACAGATGATTAAGAAAGGCAGCTTACTTATCTGTAAAATGAGCTTCATAAGATCCATTCTACATAAATCACAGATATGTTACTAGAAGTCAAATGGAAATAAAGTTTTAACATGTAAATCATTTTTTCAAGGCTAAACATGTTTTGTACATCATAGATACACCACAGTACTTACTCAGTATGGGAAGAAATAAGTTAAAGTCATCTTCAGATGCACTTTAGCGGTAAGTATTGGATAAAGACGGCTCCCCACGCGAGGGAGGTCAACGCCATCACTACCAGAGTGTGTGGAGAGGGGAAACATTATAGAAAAACAAAGAGAAGTGGGATGGGAGCAAAAAGACCTTCATTCAGAGTGTCACAGAACAGTGAGAAATTAACTTCATCAGAAGAGCGGTCTTGCCTTTGTTCTGTGCCCCTGGGAAGCGGCCTCTGGGGCCCTGGAAGGTCCTGCCTGGTAGGACCGCCTTTGATTCCCTTGCGGTTCGGCGTCAGGACAGTATAGCAATGTGATGGATGATGGGAGTTAGGGGATACTGGGTTTCTCTCCTGACCATCAGAAGAAGTGGAGACTAAGGGAGTGAGACCTCGGGGAAGGGCTGGAGACTCCATGTCAGCCACGAGGCCGGTTTGTGCTCCAAACCCAGGAAGAGCTCTGCACTGAGGCACAGGTCGAAAAAGAGTTTCTCTTTGTCCAAACTCCAGTTGGGCTATTCTGAGCCTCTTCTCCTCTGAGCGCCGACCTTGGCCTTCCACGCCCACGCTGTGCTCTCTGGGCCTGCCCGCCCCAGCTCAGCAAGATTCCCCCAAGTCAGTTTAGGGAGGGTCCTCCCCTGTTGCTGTCTGAGCACCCTTGCTATGCGATCATGGCCTTCACCCACTCATTGGATGGGTGAGTGTCTGACCGGCCTTTAGGGAGAATCCTCTCAGGCCAGTTTAGGACAAATCCCCCACTCTGCTGTCTCCTGTCCGTCAGGTTTCATCTCCGGCGCCTCACCCTGGTGTCAGCTGTGACTCTCCCTCTGTCTTTACTGTATTCAAAGCTGCGCTTAGTCTCCCTCTTCTGTAAAAACAATCCTGATAAAGTCTTCCTTCCTGATTTAATGTGATTCACAGGAATTTTTCCTTAACTGGGTCAACTTCCCTGGTTGGCAGCACCCCGCGTGTTTTGACCCACACTGACACGGGAGAACACAGCATCCTGGGGACAGTGGAAGCTTCACACCTGAAACCCTCCCAGACTCCGCCCTGTGTGTCTCTTGCTTAGACTGATTTTAATCTGTGTTCTTTCCCTGTGATAAACCACAATCGTGCAATAACAGTTTTCAGTGAGTTACGTGAGTCCTTGTAGTGAATTATCCAACCCGAGGTGGACTTAAGAAACCCCCTCAAGTTTGCAACTGGTGTCAGAAGTAAGGGTGTACTCAAACGTTGCATTTTGGCTAAATCTGAGTACTTAAGAATTCAAACAAAACCTCAGACTAGGAGACATCACTTTGCCTGGTGTGTTCTCTCTTCCAATGCCTCATGCCCTTTGACCTTTCGACTGAAGGCCATTGGGTCCAGTCAATGTCCTTTTCGACTGAAAAGTAAAAGACCTGGTTGTGAATCCTGGCTCCACACGAACTCTCAAGCCGCCTTACTGCCTCCTCACCTGGCACCTCCACACTTGAGGGACTTGCTCTCACATGTCACCAGCCAAACTAATTCCTTGGCAACTGACAGCCTCACCTGTGTGCACGCCAAGGTCATGGACACTCTTGAGGACTCATGAGACTTTGAAAATCATCTCTGTCAATCACTAATGCTGAAAAGACCCAAATTTGGACCAGATGGTAGAGAAAGTGTTTTTATCTTTGGCTGGGAACTTGTGAGTCTCCTGAGCACCTACTATGTGTCAGGCATCATGCTAAGCACTTCACATGCTAAGCACTTGACCTTATTTTTCTCACAATAAAGCTTAGTGGATGAAGAAAGGCAGAAAGTAGTCAAGTAACTTGCAAAGCTCCTATCACCAGTAGATAGCAGAAATGACCCTGCCCTTACAGGCTCCCTCTCCCCTCAGCCTGAGGCCACTCATTGCCAGTGAAGGACTTGGAGGAAATATTCCTCCTAGACTACTGAAAGGGATAACCTCAGGCTCAGCAGAGGGGGCTGCCTGGAGGAGTTGTGCCTGAAACAGAAAACTAGCCCAGGGGAGATCTGGGTGCCATCACTGGGGCACCCCATAGAGGTAACTCCCTGAAAGTTACCTGGACAATTCAGCCACAGCCACAAATCTCTGCCAGTCTTCATTGTTAGTCCGCAGGATTTTCAGATGCACTGGATCAACTACCTTCTGGAAGAATTCGGTGACGTTTTCAGTAAAGCATCTAATTTCTAGTTGGAAGCAAAAAGGATAAGATTAGAAGAAAGTTTGCTACAGCATAAATGGCATTGAGTACAAGGTGGTTTAGTGTTAATCCTCCTGACCAGCTGTCACATGAGGTATTTTTGATGGAGGCATCAGTGCTATAGACTGAAATGTATCCCCCCAAATTCTTCTACTGAGTGATTATATTTGGACATTGCGCCTTTGGGAAGTCATTAACTTAAAGGAGGTCATAAGGGTCGGACCCTAATCCTGTAGGGCTGGTGTCCAATTAAAACAAAAAAAAGAGACAGAAGATCTTCTCTCTACTCTGTCTCTTTCTCTCTCTCTCTCTCTCACACACACACAGACACACACGCACAGACAAACACACACACGGGGAAGACCATGTGAGGACACAGCACTGAGGCAGCCTCTGAAGCCAGGAACAGCGTCCTTTCCAGACACCAACCCTGCTAACACCTTCACCTTGGCTTCTTGCCTCCAGAACTTTGAGAAAATAAGTCAATTGTTGAAGCCATCCAGCCTGTAGCATTTTACTAGCGCAGGCTGAGAAGAGTAATTTACCAGGGAAATGCCATGGTGCTTTGGGGAGGAACCCATCTATTTCAGCTGGCCTCTCTTGGGGCTTAGGGCAGACTCATCGGCCTCCTTCTTCATCTGGGTTCCCCTGGGGCTCACTCAGCTCTGGAGGCACCACCTTTCATTCTAGGTGTGAGTAGGAACCAGCCAGGGAAGAGGAGGTGAGCCTACCTGAGTCTGTGATGCCAGCGACAAGGTCACTGAGAGGCTTACCTTGGCGCTCTTCAGCCGCTGTCCAGCCTGGAAGGTTCTGCTGCATCCTTGAGGAGGAGAAAACAATTGTGAGATGGAATATGAGCCACCTGTGGACAGAGGGAGGCTTGAACAGCCGGGCTCTGCGGATCCCTCTGGGGTGGCAGCAAATGACAAGGCCAACTTAACCCAGATGGTTTCTCTGTCACCTGGCCCCCATCATCTGCTATTTACAGACACTCAACTTGCTCCAGCTCCCTCTGCCCTCACTCCCACACCAAGGCAAAGTCAGCTTGTCCAGTTGGGGTGTGAGCAGAAGATAATCAGAAGATGGGCAGCTATCTGACAATTACAGAAACTACAGAGTCTATACACAGAAAGAGAGATGGAAAGGAACGTTCTGACAATGGCCTGGGCCTGGGCATGTGTGTGATAACTAATGGATGACAGCCAGTGTGTGCTGAGTGTCTGTGGGGCACAGGCCTTCTTCCACGGGTCTCATTAGATGACACACACAGGCCAGGAGGTGGGGGCAGCTTTCCCACTTGAACACAGAGGAATCCACAAAAGTTAGGGAACTTGCCGGTGTTTTCCCAACAGTGCTAGAGCCAGGACTCCTGCTTCAATCCCATGTC